>LBNU01033874.1:245469-256812 GCA_014162995.1 Artemisia annua
GAGTTGTGGTTTGGTCAAGTTGAGTACGTTCTGATAACTTTCAACACCTAACTGCAGATCTTCTACGCGTTCACGGATGATCAGTCTTCTAATGCACATGAGTAAGGAAGAGATGAAGTTGTATTGATTTGACTTTGGGAGACCCCTCATCCTTCCTTGAACTTTTTCTAGATACATATCTTCTATGTCATCTAGATAAAGATGTGGAAAATCAGCTTCACAAAACTTGTAGAGCTTTTCATCATGCCTCTTGACCACAATCTCCTTCATGTAGACATAATCATGCCGTCTGTCTTCCAGAACTTCCCTGATAGCAACAATTCGGCTTTTGTTCTTCACATTACCAGAAATTCGTTCATATCTGTGAGTGTACCCGAGCTTACGTCTGTCAGACCAGTTCTGAATTCCAAGTAAGGCGTCTCTGTTGTATTCCACAACTGAGTTTCTGAATGTTGGAGCTGATTCTTCAATGTCTGGAATTTCATAATGAGCAGCCGGTACAGAAATTCTTAAGGAAGACTTGTAGCGATCTTTTGAAGTTGTGATGTCGTGTGTGAGGTAGCGGAGATCATTGTTGAAGAAGAAACGGTACGGGATTCTAGGCTTGTCAGGGAAGCCTTGAAGAGGTAAAGGTTTTGTCCAATCTGTGAAGTACAGTTCATTATGCTTGCCATGTAAGTCAATGTTGCTTTCCGGGTTGAGCCAATCAAAGGAGTCAGATAGAGCTGCAAGAAGAAACGGTACGAGATTCTAGGCTTGTCAGCGAAGCCTTGAAGAGGTAAAGGTTTTGTCCAATCTGTGAAGTACGGTTCATTATGCTTGCCATGTAAGTCAATGTTGCTTTCCGGGTTGAGCCAATCAAAGGAGTTAGATAGAGCTGCAACGATGTTTTGCAAATGATAGTCCAGCTCGATTTTGTTTCCTGATCGTGCCTTTAGAAAGTCACTAGCATCTTTATTGATTCGCCTAAGTTCAGCTTTCGTCACTTTTTCCAACTGGAGACCCGAAAGAATACTCTGAGCGTATTGTAAAGTGTTGCCCGGGAGTGGTTCTTCGATTTCAAGCGGTGGATTAGCTTTAATCATTGTAGTGACCCAATCCGAATCAGGAGCCTCTGGTGCATTCAACCATGAGAAGCGTGTTGAGGGTTGCTTCTGCTTCTTCTTCTTAGACTTTGATGACGGTTCAGGAGATTCAATTTGAGTTGATTCGGGTTGAGGTTCATCCTGTGGTTCGTCAGATTGAAGCATGAATGGTTCCTCAGTTGCTGAAGGTCCAGATTTGGAAGCTGAGCCTTTTGGTTTGCGGGTGGAAGTCTTAGGTGCTGGTGGAGGTTGTTTGGAAGATGAGGGTTCATGACTAGATTTGGACTTCTTACGATGAGAGTCTGAGTCTGGATCTTCATCTTTCCTGTGACGTTTATGTGTCCCAGCAGCTTCCTTGCATGACGCCATTGGTATTAAGAATTCTAGCAGAGCAGCTTCTTCATCAGTCTTATCTGCCTTATCTGTGAGTTTCACAGCTAGAAGAGCTTCCAAATTTTCCACTGTTAAGTCCTCAGGCGCAGTAGTAGGCCTGGTTGTCTGAAGGTAGAATGGATTTGAGCGAAGAAACTTTTCAATTCTGCTTCGAATTCTGGTATTCAGCTCTTCTCTGATGGGTGTGAAGAGTTCAACAAGCTTCGGAGTTACTGAAGTCACGAGGTTTGCATCCAAGTATTCATTGGTGTAGGCCTCGATCATGTCACCCATGTTTGTAGTCATGTGTTCATCCACGTAAGCTTTCGTCTCTCTTAACCCTTCAACTTCATTTGAGAGCTTTTCAACCAATTTAGTCATCTTGTTCAGTTGGTCTTGAAGATCACCCTGTTGTTGTTGTGGTGTTCTTCTAGGCCTTGTAGATCCCGCAACTCTTTTTGCCCGTAAAAATGCCTTTGTTGTTCTCAGACTGGCTTTCTTCATTCTTGGTTGTTTTGCTTTTGGTTGTGGTGGTGGTGGTGATTGGTCTGATGATGATGATGATGATTCTTCTTCCGTGTCTGATTCTGATTATGAGTGAGGTGGAGATGGATCTTTTGGTGGAGAATCCTGAGGAATAGAAGGTTGTTCAGGTGTCGTAGATCTTTCTTTTAGCAGTGAATGCATTTCGGTGTCATGGAACTGATCACCTTGATCTTGGTTTTGGGTCTGATCATCCAAATTTCCCTCTACTAGTTCCTCTATGGTTTTCTCTGTCAAATCTTCTCCTCCTTGACCTTCTGATTCTAACTCTGGAGAGATATTTTCTCTCTCCTTCTGTTTTTCATCAGTCTCTTTGTCTCCAGCTTCTTTCATGAGTATGTCGCCCTCAGCATCTTTATCTTGTTGTTCGGTTGTGGTTGTGGTGTCTGTTGGGGGAATCATGGAAGAACTAGAGCCGACTCCTTGAGCTTGAAGTTCAAGTTGTCGTTCATGAGCCTGTTGTTGTTCCAGGTTGAGACGAGCAGCCAGTTGCATTCTCTTTTGCTCTTCTTTCTCCAGGTTTCGGGTGTCAATGACAATGCTTTTCAGCTTGCCTTTGTCAGTTGAAGGTTCAGATTCAGGTTGTGCAGTTTCTTTATCATCATTCCCAGGTTCACGGATGACAATTCCTTTTCTTGGTTGTTGTTGTTGCTCATGGAGAGTTTCCAAACTTAATTGTTTTGCCAGTTCGAGTTCAGGATCCTCTTGAGCAACATACCTTATTTCATAGTCCCCTCCTTCATCTGTGTCGGTTTCGGTTTCGGAGCCAAATTCTGACCCACTAGCTTCTGATGGTGGTGGTGATGGTTCAGGTGTGATGACTTTCTTCTTGATGACTTTTCGTTTTGGGGCTGCAGCAGGCTTAGACTTTGGTTGTTTAGGAGTTTGAGTACTACTGGAGCTTCCAGACTTAGCACCTCTCTTGCTGCGAGTCTCCCTTATGTATCTGGGAACTTCTTCGGTTTCAGTAATGCCTACTCTCCCAGCTTTGTAGGCTAAGTCGTAGATTCGGTAGTTCGAAGATGCAAGAATCTTGTCATTCAGCAGATTGTCAGGTATTCTCAGGCCAGTGGTCCTTGGAGTGAATTGAATGGACTTGACGAAAGCAATCTTGTCATCTTCCACAATGCTGTGCTTCGGTTCGGTACGGTCAAACATCCTTTGTCGAAACTCAGGAGTTTTGCCAACGAGATAGTCAATGAGCATTTTGGTGAACCTTACGAACGGAATCATGGTTCGACCAGTAGTACGGATCTGAAAGATGATGTCGCTCATGATTGGATCTGCAAAGTCAATGTTGGCCTTGCTCATCATCCCCCAGAATACTTGCAGATGGGATAGTCGGGGATGTTCATGACCACTCTTCCGTCCCGTGATAGATCTGATGATAAGCATGTAGAAAGTTCTCCAAGGTTGAGGTAGATACTTGACGTTGAACTTGGACAGTATAAGCCTGGAGGACTCTTCTATATCATAACCAAGCTCAATCATGTAGTCGAGTACTTCAAGCTCTGTCATCATCGGTTCATATTCATTGGAAGTAGGAAGCATTAGAACCGTCCTGAGAACATCTAGATCAACTTCGTATTCCTGTTGTTCTAGAGTGACCGTGAATGAAGCATCATCCAAATTGACCAGAGCAGTGTGCCAGAACTGGTGAATGTAGAAGGTTGGAACAGAAGCAGACTTCGTAAGCATGCTCTTGCACGGATGTGCCAACAGAATGTCTTTGACGATCCGGCAAGAATCTTCAGTAATCCTGAGTTTGTTGAAGTCTATACGAAGATTATTCTTGCCAAGGGACACATGGTAGTCAGCTGGAACTACTTCACCAAGTGTTAAAAGTGGAAGATTCTGTGCGGGTGCGTTTTCTTCTTGTTGTTGTTGTTGAGCCATTGTAAACTGAAAATGTGTTGTCATAAGATCAAACATTTAACTTGTTAGTTTGTAGGTTAACGTACGAGTTTGATACTTAAACACATTCATTAAACAGTTTGCATGCAAGTTTCGTTAAGTACGTGAGATGTTGTTAAGACGATGTCAAGTTGTATGTAATCTAAAGACGTAACTACAAGCATTCATAGCACATAAGCAAGATGAATACATCTAAAGAGATACACAAGCATTAAACATCCACAACTTAAAGAAACAATGATTACACACATGTAAATATAAGTTCACAAGGTTACAACTTAGTTTTAGAAAGTTTACATATTAATACAAACTTTTCAAAATTGTTCTAAGTTAAATCTCGATAACTAGCAAATACATGTTCTCGACAACTCTTCATACATGGTTTTCGAAAACCTTTGTTTTGAAAGATCTCGACAACTTTCAATATTGAAAGTTTTCGATAACTTGTCAAACCAAAAGTTCTCGATAACTTTGAAAAGATTTCGACAAGCACTGTTCACAGAATCTCGATAACTTTTGGGTTTTCGAAAACTTCAAGGATCTCGACAAGTTTCTTCGAAATCTCGATAAGTTATAAAAGATCTCGATAACCTCAGTCAGAGATTTTCGATAACTTATCAAGAATTTCGAAGAAATTTTTCGATAACTTTGATTTATCGAAATTTCTTATACAAGAAATTTCGAGATTGTTATGTAGACCTACGTTTGATGAATTTGTTGTTTCCACGAGTGAACCTGTTGCATTTAAGCACAAAACAATCGTTACAAACATAATCTACAATCACATGAAAGATTTCGATAATGTTCATAAACCCTAGATTATCTAGATTCTATGTTAACTGATTACATGTTATTTGTTTAACGGATACATGCAATTAGAGCATAACCAAACATGTTGCAATCAATTATTTAGCCTAAACAACAACATAAGAGAAACACCCAAATCTTCGAAACCTCAAGAACATCTAGAACTTGCATTAGATGAAATTAAAACGATTCAAGCATGCATACATGTTCTATCATACCTAATAAGCATATCCCACCACTAAAATAACACAAACAATCACTCATACTCAAAAACCCATTTTGTCGAAAACAAAGCATCATCGAAATTCATCTTAAGGCGTTAAAGGTTATGATTAAGGACTGGAAACATGTTTAGAAACCATAAAATCACAAAAGCCCTATGTTAATTTCACCTTAACACGCTTAGTCAAGAATCTCTATGTTCATACGAACCCTAGCTACTCGATAATCTCATAGCACAAAATCTAACCATTGGTTTATCAATTCCTTGAAAACCCTATCTTAGATTGATGTAAGGATCATAAGAACACATACCTTTTAACGATTAAAAGCACGGATTTGTGGTTTGGATTTGAGCCGTGTGATGAGTTATAAGAGAAAAAGTGAATTTTGTTTTGATAATTATGAAAAAACGGGGGGGGGGGGAATAGTTAGGTGAGAAATCTTTTGAAACTTTCACAACTTGGCATATTTAGTCCCTTAACTACATGTTTTCTATAATAAGTCCTAATGAAAAGTCTAAACGGTGAACTTAGCGACTTATGGCAATAATAACTTCTAAGGCATAACCTAATAAGAAGAAATGTCAAACTTAATTGACATAAATGTATTCCGTGAAATACCACCAAAATTAAAAGCAAAAAGAGTCATTTAATGCAAGTGCACGTCTTTTGAGTAAATTTGAGAAATTTTGACGAACATTCTCCCCCTCAACATTTGGTCGTAAAAATATGGAAAATTTTGAGAGACCAAAGTGTTGAACGAGATCGTGTGCTTGCATTTGTGAACAAAATGAAATAAAATACGAAACGAAATTAAAGAAAATCTTTTTGTTGTTTTTATGGTTTTTCAATTTTTTCTTTTTGTTTTTGAATAAATATTTACAAAAGATATTTTTGGTGTTTGACTCCATTAATTGTTTTCCAGAAGAGTTTTTAAATCATCTGGAGTCAAACAACGCATACCAATTCGGTGAACGAGTTCAGTAAACCTAGCCGGTGGTAAAGGTTTAGTGAACAAGTCTGCCAATTGGTATTCTGTACCCACGAAGTATAACTCTACTGTACCCTTCTCGACATGCTCCTTGATGAAATGATATCGGAGATCGATGTGCTTAGACTTGGAATGTAGAACCGTGTTGCAGGAAATAGCAATGGCACTTTTTGAGTCACAGTACATCGGAATCTTCTCGAATGAGTAGCCATAGTCCATCAGCTGCGTACGCATCCAAATGATTTGAGCACAGCAGGCAGCCATAGCCACATATTCTGATTCAGTTGATGAGAGTGAAGTGCAGTCCTGCTTCTTAGATTGCCAAGACACAAGCTTGTCTCCAATAAACTGTAAACCACCAGAAGTACTTTTTCGTGTATCCATACACCCTGCATGATCAGCGTCTGAAAAAGCAATTAGTACAAAACCAGAATCCTTCGGATACCAGATCCCCATGTGAATGGTTCCTTTCACGTATCGAAGGATTCGTTTAGCCTCATTGAGGTGACGTTCAGTAGGACGCGACTGATAGCGAGAGCAGATAAACACAGCAAATACAATATCCGGTCTGCTAGCGGTTAGATACATGAGCGACCCAATAATACTTCGGTATTTTGTGGGGTCTACCATTTTCCCATGTAAATCCACATCTAATTTAGTTGTGTTTGAGATTGGGGTATTGTATGTGTCACAACTGGTCATTCCATGTTTCTTTATTATTTCAAGAGCATATTTTGATTGACTTAGGAAAATACCACGGGGAGATTGATGAACTTGTAATCCTAGAAAGAACGTGAGTTCACCCATCATTGACATTTCAAAATTTAGTTTCATTAATTTTGCAAAATCATAAGAATACTTTTTGTTAGTAGATGCAAAAATAATGTCGTCTACGTAAATTTGTACGATTAAAACGTCTTCCCCGTGTCTTTGGATAAATATAGTTGGGTCTATCAAACCTTTGGTAAAACCATTAGCAAGTAAGAAAGCAGTAAGTTTGTCATACCATGCCCTGGGGGCTTGTTTGAGACCGTAAAGAGCCTTCTTAAGTCGATAGACATGGTTCGGGTGCTCTGGGTCCACAAATCCTTTCGGTTGGCTGACGTATACCTCCTCACGTAACTGACCATTCAAAAATGCTGTTTTGACGTCCATTTGGTAGACGATCATGTTTTTGTGAGCAGCGTATGCCAGAAAGATCCGTACAGCTTCAAGTCTAGCCACGGGTGCGAAAGATTCTTCAAAGTCGATTCCTTCCTCCTGACTATAACCTTTAGCTACCAATCGGGATTTGTTGCGTATGACATTACCTTCTGCGTCCAACTTATTCTTCCATATCCATTTAAGTCCAATCACATAAACTCCATCCGGTCTTTCAACTAATTCCCAGACTTCTAGTCTCTTGAATTGGTCGAATTCTTCTTGCATAGACTCAATCCAATTATCATGTGTCATTGCTTCCTTGATGCTTTTTGGTTCGGCATGAGAGATGGTGAGTGCATACATGCAGTGTTCGGCATCGGAGTGAAGTTTCTGTCGAGTCATCACTGGAGCTTGGGGATGACCAATAATGTTGACAATTGGGTGATCACGTGTCCAATGATGTGTTGACGGGTGAGGGTTATGGAACTGCTGCACATTAGTCGATTCCAAGTCCCGTGTTGACGACTCTGGAATATCGGAAAGGTTGGGAGTCGGTGCAAACGGATTAAAGAATGCATTGGGATCGTAATTTGCAGGTTCGGGTACTTCAAGTTGATTCAGATCTTCAGGTGCATTGTATGAGTTGGAGTCTGTCTGTTCATCTGCTGTTGGTGAATCTGTTGGAGGTGCATCAGTTTCTACAGTAGTTGTAGTAACGGGTGTATCAGGCACTGGAATAGTGGCAGTTTGAGCAGCGGAATCGGTGGATACATTTTGTGCACGAATCTCAAAAGAGTCATCAAACAGTGGAGTGAACAGCGTTTCCAATTCTTGACGGGTTAAAGGTAAAGGTGCATCTGAACGATCTGGGAAATTTAAACGGTTAAGTTCGGGTCCTAAGCTGTTGCGCTCAGAAGCCATATCAGTGAGCTCATCAAAATTAGCGTGTATAGTCTCTTGAATCTCTCTGGTCCGACGGTTGTATATCCGAAACCCCTTAGAATTTTCACAATAACCAATAAAGATTCCTACATCAGCCTTAGCTTTAAGCTTTCCAAAGTCATCACGATCGTTGTTCGGGTAACATAGTGCACCAAAGACATGAAGGTGTTGAACATTGGGCTTACGTTTGTGGACAAGTTCATATGGTGTGCGATTGTGTCGTTTGTTGATCATACATCGATTCTGGGTATAACATGCTGTTGAGACGGCCTCTGCCCAAAGATAGTCTGGTAGTTGTGCATTGATCAGCATTGTGCGGGCGGCTTCCACTAAAGTACGGTTTCGTCTTTCGACCACGCCATTTTGTTCGGGAGTCCGAGCAATAGATGTTTGATGAACAATACCTACCTTCTCAAAATAATCCCGAAGGGTTTGATTCTTGAATTCAGTTCCATTGTCTGTTCTGACGATTCTGACGGTGTTTCTAAGCTGAACTTGAATTTTGGTGAGAAAAGTGACTATCATGGATGGAGCTTGGTCTTTAGTACGAAGAAAGTAGACCCAAGTCCATTTTGAGAAGTCGTCTACTATGACAAGAATGTAACGTTTCCCGTTGATCGTTTGTACTCTCATTGGTCCGCACAAATCCATATGTAATAGCTGAAGAACATGATCCGTACTGGGTTCTTGTTTTGAAGCAAGATGTGCACGTTTGCTCTTCCCTTGTTCACAAGCAGGACAAAGGTGATCTTTAGCGTATCTGAATCTGGGGAGTCCTTCAACCAATTTGTGTCGAGCCAGATCAGTCATGGTTTTGAAGTTGAGATGTGACATTCGTTTATGCCATAACCATGATTTTGTAGATTCGGCCTTAGAAAGTAAGCAGATGGGAGAGGAAGCAATCATATCAGACATTGAAATGGTATAAAGACTGTTGCTGCGAGTGCCGGACATTAGATCGTTCCCTTGTAGATCACGTACGAAACAAGTTTTCTCCCTGAATGCAACTTCTAAGTCACCGTCACAAAACTGACCGACTGAAAAGAGATTGTGACCAAGACCTTCAACATAGTATACACGGCTGATTTCAATATTCCCACTGACATAATCTCCATACCCCATAATAGCAGCGAAGTGATCATTCCCGAATCTGACAGTACCAATGAACTTTGATACAAAGTTTCTTAACAGTTTGAGATCGCCTGTCATATGTCGGGTACATCCGCTATCAACAATCCAGAGAATGATTTGCACCACCTGCATCACACGAAGGAGACGACGATGGCACAATGGTAAGGGTGGAACCCGATGAAGTAGTGGGTTCCGGTTGGTTAGAAACACATGATATAACAACTTTAGGAATCCAAGCAAAATTATGCATCTTAGTTAACCAACGCTGCCACTTCCAACTAGATTGCGCTTTCTTCTTAGTGAATTCGCTAAGTGAAGGCAAGTTCTTAGGATTGCTGGGCTTAACTACAGGGGTAGCAACTACATCCTCAGAAACTACAGGGGGCGTTAATCCTAGCTTAGATTTGGAAGCAGTAGTGGGCCTAGATTTTTTGCCTTTTGTAAGTTTCTTAAGACGTGTTAAAAGAGAAGTAGCAACACACTTAGAGTGATCACCAGATAGCATAGATTTACGACAAAACACACAAGATGCATTAAACGATAAAGAAGTACGAGATACATCATTCGTTACAGACAGATTCGGATTACAAGTTGCCAAATCACAATCTAAATCTATAGTAACATGATTATTATTCAAATTCCTAGGGTGAGCTTCTACTTCCATAGCTTTTAAGTTCTCTCTCTTACGTCGCAAATTCCTATTCTTCTTTTTCTCTTTTTGGTGCTTGGATCTGCTAACGCTAGGAGGGATAACTAGTCCTGGAGAGGTGGAAGAACTCATGTTAGAATTATGAATAGCTGTATCGTTACTAGTGTTATCTGTCCTATGTTTTTCTGGTGCAACAATCTTAGTATTTGCAGACTTTTTCTTTTCAAGATTTTTAATTTTCTCCTTCAATTCAATAATGATGTGCGTTTTGTCCTGAATTGTGCTGTCAAGCTTTCGGTTTAAGTAGAAATATTCATCTCGACTCTTTTGCCAAAAATCTGTTACTTCTTGCAATTCAGCAATCTCTTTTTCATATTTAGAAATCTGACTTTTAAGTTCCTCATTTTCATTTGAAAAAGATGTCGAAGTTTTAAGATTTTGCAATTCAAGTTCAAAAACAAGACTTTGGTTTTGACACCATTCTAGTTTTTTGTTGAGTTGAAAGATTTCATCTGAAAGTTTTTTCTGCACATCATCATTTTGTTGTCGGAGATTCATGTTCTCATTTTTTAATGTCTCAACTGTTTTATTCAACAACCCAATATCATCACAGTGTTCAGAAACAAGCATATCAGTACCACATTCATAAAGAGAATTCATTACCACAGATATAATATCATAATTGAGGACACGTTCCATGAGACGATCATTTTCATTTTGCAAAAACTGATTTTGACGTTGATAAAATGAAATTGATTTTTCTGTTTCTTGAAAAATATCCATCATTGAAGATACTTCTTTTTGAAGATCCTGTTCCCAGAGTTCAGCACATAGACGTAGATGTTGAACGTGAGGTAAAAAATGTTTTTGAAACACCTCTCGCCGTTCTCGCTCATGAGGAGCAATAAATGTGAAAACAGTGATATCTGAATTATGATCAACAGCATCTTGTAAAAATTCAATATCCTCCATAAACGTTTGGAAATACCGAAGTATCTTGCACGTGTTACGAAGAGGTTGAACATATTCTGGTTTAGTTAAAAGACCATTGTTTTGAACCACTGGTGTGAGGGAAGCTTTATAAGAAGGAAAATCTTCTGGTAATATAAAATATGGTTGTTCAACATTCTCTTTTTGAGGTGTAAAAGTTTCATTAATAGAAGGCATTTTTGAGTAATCAAAAGGTTTGTTGAATAACAGTATCATCAAAGAAATGGTTTGCACTATATATCTTCAGAATCTCGGTGAGTGCTTTGTTTAAAAAACTTGGTGATTCACTACCAATGGCAAAACCATGGCCAGTGTTTGACCGTTTTACAGAAAGTTTGTGTATTGTTATAATTGAATTACCAATTTTATATATAACATTCTGAAACTCTTTGAGTTGACTCGTCAATTCAACAATTTCATCTAAATATAATTTAACTCTATCCCTTGAAATCTGTTTATGTTCCTGAAAATCCGGTTGACAAGTTGACAACTCATTTTTGGTTTGCAAAATGACATCTTCGAGTTGAGCAACTTGTTGTTTATGTACAAAAGCTT
>LBNU01033875.1:10775-22785 GCA_014162995.1 Artemisia annua
TATCGAGGTGTTGCTAATGTGGTGGCTGAGACTGCTTGGATTCGAAATCTACTACGTGAGCTTAACCACCCCTTGTCTACTGCTACTATTGTTTATTGCGATAATGTTAGCGCCGTATATTTATCTACCAATCCCGTTCAACATCAATGTACGAAACATATTGAGATTGACATTCATTTCGTTCGTGATTATGTTGCATCGGGACAAGTTCGTGTGCTTCATGTTCCGTCTCGTTTTCAATATGCGGATATATTTACTAAGGGACTTCCTGCTGCTTTGTTTCTTGATTTTCGTTTCAGTTTGAACGTTCGAAGGCCTCCCGCTCAAACTGCGGGGGTGTATTAGCAGAATATTATAGCCCATGCATTGTTCATTGTTTAATATCGGGCTTAGCCCAAGTTACTTATCTTATTGTGCAAGACGTATGATGTATATATATTTGATGATTAATAATATTTGATTATGGAGAATAAACCTATTCTAATACATAGAACGTGGTCGCAATTAGCAGACGATGTATATATAAGAAGAACAATAAACAAAAATTCCAGTGGGGAGCTTTTTAAGAAAGCAAAGCTTTACTAACAACATCAACTGAAATACTCCTATTAAATAGAACAAACCTTAAAACCCTATAGAATATGGGAGTGTTTGTTTAAGCTTATAGAGTATGGTTTATGTGTTTTCGGCTTATGCTTACTTTATTTATTTATTTTTTTTGGCTTAATTTGAAACTTTTCGATTTATATAACTTTATTGTGACATGGTAATCTTATACGAACCGAAAAGTTTTAAAATAAGCTTAAAAATTGAGCTTATGAAATATAAGATGAAAACCAAATAAGCTTAAAAATTTCGCCAAGTGAAAACAACCTTGAAATGGCCACGCCAATCTCTTGAAAAGGGAGGGCTTTACCTGGTTTGAGTCTGTATGACGGTGGGTTCAAACCCGTGGATTAGTCGGCCATAAGGTTGAAAACCATGATTACCAAAAAACAAAAAAAAAAAAAAAAAAAAAAAAAAAAAAAAAAAAAAAAAAAAAAAAAAAAAATGTAAAAAACACCACCTAGTATACACTAAGGCTAAGGTGTCCTGAGGACACTACTACCACATCAGCTTTCTTTCTCTACAACAACTTCATTACCAACTTAGTGTAATAAGGAGACCAATGACACCACAAAAAACATACCAACAAAATCATTTAATACACACACACACAAACGTTCGTCCCTTTTTTCCTTTCAACTCGGTCGCATAAGCGACCAACTTCCCACTTTTCTTGCCTCCTCTGAGGGGGGGGGGGGTGGTGAAGGCGTCGGCGATGGGGTCGACCGATCATCCTATTAGTTGATCCATGCATGTATTATAGATTAAGCTCATATTTGTTATTAGTTTACTTTAGGCTTTGGCCCATTATACTTACTTACTTTCCAAGTCATTATATTGTATTTATACTTTTTGATTAATGAGAATGACGATGATGGAGTTTGGTAACAGAGCCTACCATAAACACTCTTAGAAAATCCCACACCTAAAACCCTAACAACCAAAACCGCCGTAAGATTTTTTTCCCTCATGCTATGCTATTTCTTGCTTTGTTGCCACATTATTATGCTCCTGCTTCGCTTTGCTACGCTATTTTCTCCTACCAGATACAAATTTTCCAGCCCAACAGCTTGTGTGGGCCACGCCAATTTGTTATGTTTATGCTCAATAGCCCAGTATATTCAGCCAGCCCAACAACTAGTCCAACATGCCCAACTCCAATAGTCCAGCAGGCCCCACAACATTTTATGTCTACTTTTCCAGGGGGTTATCCGTATGTTTCTTCCGCTTACTTCCCGACACAAGTCACTATGCTTCCGTAGAAATTCCAAACTACGACATTTCAAGACCCGCCTTGGCATATGGACACGGGTGCCTCATCACATCTAGCCGACAACAGAGGTATACTCACAACCCTTAGTAATCAAAGCATGTATCCATCTATATTTGTTGGGAATAGCCAATCTATACCTGTCACCAATATGGGACATAACACTTTAATGAGAATGACGATGATGGAGTTTTAACAATTCTAATACATCTGACCGAACCACTACACCCTGTCTAACTTTGGAAAGAAAGCTGTTCTAACCTCTGTGAAACATAAAATTCCATACCAGCTAATGAAGGATTAAAAGTGTTTTATAAACCTAAAACTTAAACTGAAAGGAAAAAAAATATCAAGTGAATGTGTCGGTACAAAGAGTCTGGTTTGCATCAACATGTATTGTTAATGTTAACATTAAACAATGCTTAAATTATAATGGTCATATCCATGGGCATAGACAGCATGTGGGTAATGTGGGCCACTGCCTCTAGATCAAAAAGAAACTGTAGTGTAAAATTTGTACTAAGTAATTTATATACGGGCGTGAAGACAGTAAGCATTTATAAAAAGCAACTAATGACAAGTAAGTAGCGGTTTAAGATAAAGCTTGTTTGATAACAAGCAACTAGCATTTGAATTTTGTATAACCACTTTCATTTAAAACGCTTTATCAAAAAGCATTTAGATCTTGCCGCTAATGTTTGAATCTCAAATTTCATATATACTATTATTATCTATTTAAAATACTTTTTATGTTAATCTATAGTACAAATTTGCTAAATATCAAAGTTTGCCTCTTCGAACAATGTCTTGGCTTCACCTGGGGTCATACCGTATCATGCTTGTTGGTGGTAGGGGCTGTTCATCAGTTAACTTTCCGGTTTGTGGGTTGTATGTTTCGGGTTTATTGGTTTGAAATTTTGTAAAGTCAAAACTAAAATTAAACCAAACCTAACCAAACACCAAATTAGAATTCACTGTTCGGTTGAAGTCAAGAAAACTAAATTTAAGTAAACTTCGTAAAATGCTGAAGTAAATCAAAATAAAACTTAAGTTTAGAAAAACAAAAAGTTTCACAACTTAACGATGCAAAATATAATTCTTTTAAAAAGTCTTCAAGAGTCTTTATTACAAACAATCTACATACGATTAATATTTGTTATGTACATATAAATATTCGATTTAGTTATATTTTTGTCAAATCAAATAGCAATTACATATGATACGTTTTCAAAGCAAACAGCACACCAATTTAAATTTTCAATTTGGCTTTATTCAATTATGGTCTGTATTTTTTGATTTCACCCTTGATTTTGGGATAAGTAGAAATAATGTAGAAGAAAAACTTTAAACATGCAAAACCGAGAAGAGAAAAATAAATACTCTGAGTTTATAAAAAGGAATATGTCACCCATTAGTAACCAAGTTTCATGAATGTTCTAATTTGATATCTAAAAACTATCAAAGTTTCAAAAATGTTTCATTCTTATGTAATTTTCCAAAATTTGTGCGCTTAAAGTATCTATCTATGCATTAACATGTTGTATATTAATTTTAAACACACTCCCTGTGAATTTAACTAATTCAAACCAACTTTATATACAACTTGTTAATGCACGACTAAACTTAAACAATAACTACAAAATAATAACTAAGTTTGAGAAGTGTTCTATTCAAGTCACTCTAACATAAAAATTATATAAGAATAGAACGGTTTTCAAACTTTGATATAAAGTTTACTACTATTTGATATAAAGTCTCAAACCTTTTGGTTACTATTTGATGATTTTATAAAACTTAAAGGGAATGTTTTAAAAAAAAGACAAGAAGTAATTTAATAGTAATATTTGATACCCTTAAACTAGGGGTGGCAATCGAGTCGTGTTCGTGTTGACCTATTCGGGTTCGCGGGTTGGCGGGTTGAAATAACCTCAACCCAAACACGACCCATTTATTAATCGTGTCAAGAAGCTCAACCCTAACCCAAACCTGCATAACACGTGTAACCCGTTTGTGACCCGTTTAACCTGTTTAAGTAAATAGGTCAAACAGTGAATAAGATTAGTGGTTTGTTGATTTAACTAGTTAAAATGCAAAAATGATATAAGGATCTAATATATGATAAAAATAACATACAAATAACAATTTCAATGGTATCTGAGTTATAAGTTATAAGCGTCAATTTCAATAAAATCTGAGTTATAATCATAATTCACTCATATTAAGAACATAAAAAAATACATTTAATCCATAACCAACAATAAAACCAAGTTATATATTTTATATTTAGAGGCTTATATATTTAAACGGGTTCACGTGTTGACCTGTTTAACACTTGCTCAACCCAAACACGACCCGTTTATTAAACGGGTTAGACGGGTTGACCTGTTTTTGACCCAAACATGTTTATCCTCAACCCAAACCTGTTTAACTTCGTGTCGGGTTCGTGTCGTTTATCGTGTCGTGTCGAGAATTGCCACCCCTACCTTAAACCCTTAATAAGAAAGTAACAAACAACACCACTCAGCCACTCACACATCACGCACACTCTTTCCCTTCCAGCAACGCCTCAAAAAGCCCACGGCGGCTAAAACCACCGGTAGCCTTCTTATACCCATTCTTTCCTATTTTTCGTAAGATTTACATATGTCGGGTTTAGGTTTTGGTTATGGTATAATTTATGCTAGTTAAAGTTATTTGAAAATAAAATGAAACGTTTTTATATGCTAGTTACATGTCAATTTATGTATGGTCAGCAAACGATTGAAATGGTAGTGATTAATTGATGTTTTTATTAAGATTTTAGTCATAGGATAGGGTGTTTGATTATCTTATAACAATGATTATTGTTGTATTGTTTCGGAACATATGAAATCGCTGCGTTGTTCGGGAAGATTTTCTAGGCGCAGTTGAGTGATTTTCCTCTAAATTTATCAACAAAAGACTAGAAATACTACTCTTTATTTTCTAGTGAATGTAATATGAAAAGAACCCGACAAACAAGTATATTCACTATCTATGTTTAATTTGATGGATTTTTTATCTGTATTCCAGCAAGAGTTTAACCCATATAAAAACGCAAAGGCGAGCGGGATATTACAGGAATGGCGACCAAGGCGATGTATCTTTCTGTGACTAGTCAGTCGCTATTTTCAAGTGCTGCAACTGCAAAGCCAATAAAAGTTAGATCATTCACCGTGAGATGTTCTACTGGTGCTGCCTCCACTGGTGCTGTAGCTACTGGTACTCTTTCTTTGTACATCTTTATTATCTACATATCAGCGTATTTATAATGAATTTCACAACGTTAATGAATTCATTTTGTTTGCTTGGCGTTATTTTTCATTCTTGTGCATAAATGACGACTACAATTTGATAAGTTGCAGCGAAATTATATAATGACGAGTTATGACTAATGTATTGTTGGTCTGCCAGTAATAGAATCTTAACCCATTACTCCATTAGTGATTCAACATGAAAGCATATAGGTTAATTTCTATGGTTACATTTTGACCGTTTTTATGGGGTAAAGTTGATAACAAACAACATTTGTTCTAGGTTCTAGGATACTAATCTACATATGCAGAATGCGGAAGATCTTTTTGCATTACATAGTATGATTTAAGGCATCTCATATAAGGATATCACACATCTTTTATAGGCAAAAAAGGTTCTATTGTGATCACATGTTTTGGTAGGAGTTTAGATAATATTTTCTTTATTTTCACTGGGATGGACAGAATACGGATAAGATCCTAAAGAAACTTTAGTAACTAGCAAACAACTTAAAGCATTTAAATTTACTCTAAATCACCAGTTACTTATGTTATGTAACCAAAATACATAAACCCCTACCCGGTTACGCTCCAAATGAGATATAAATAACATCTTCATGTAATTTCAGTTATTACCACTTTTTTGATCACAACCATTAACCATAATATGTAAGCGCTAAACAGCTCCAACTTATGTGATAATAGGAGATATGGGATTTCTATTGTCTAGTAAGTAATTCGTTACCTACAAGTAATAGATTTTTTGGGCGATGCACTGATTAATCTTGGAACACTTGAAATTGAGTGCATTGAAATGGATATATTTAGACAAGCTGCAACAATTTAGGGGTAAAGGGATTATCGCATGATATTTCTTGAAATAGGCAAGTTTCCTTATCCTTACATGTACCCAGTATACTGTTGTATTATTTTAGGTATTATAATCTGTGTATCTGTAGACAAACTCCCATATCTCGACCTAATTGAAGTTTTTTGGATAAAATGTAGCTCCTTGGAAGGTTGCAGATGCTAGACTTGTGCTAGAAGATGGATCCGTTTGGAAGGCTAAGTCATTTGGTGCTTCAGGGACGCAAGTTGGTGAAGTTGTGTTTAATACTTCATTAACAGGGTGAGATGGAGTAACACACATTAACACTTTTCAGCTATCTTGAGTCACTTAAGTTTTGCATCTTGAGCAGATTTAATATATCTGTTTCACTTTGTATATTGACAACCACTTTTGGATGTATGATCATTCGTAGGTACCAAGAAATTCTTACAGACCCAAGCTATGCGGGCCAATTTGTCCTCATGACTTGCCCACACATTGGCAATACCGGAGTTAATATAGGTAAGTAAGACATTACAACTGTATGATTGGTAGAATAACTTTATGTTGTCTGTGATCTAATTGGAATTATATGTTTGCAGATGATGAAGAATCAATTAAGTGCTTCTTGGCTGGTTTAGTGATCAGAAGTTTGAGTATCAGGTACGCTACATTCATGTTAACTTGCTTGGTTTTGCTTAAAGTAATCCCAAGGGCATATAAATCTAACTTCGTTTACTGAAATATTTCTACAGTACATCAAATTATAGATCTACGGAATCACTTTCAGACTATTTGTCGAAAAGGAACATCATGGGAATATGTATGCTTTTCATCTCATCACATATTTTAGTCTAGTTTACTATACCTACTTTTGGATAGCTTATGATTGTGATTGGTGTATTTTGTGGTGTCTTTTGGGACAGATGATGTTGACACTCGTGCAATTACCCGTCGATTACGAGAAGAGGGAAGTCTGATTGGTGTCTTGAGCACGGAAAATTCTAAAACAGATGAAGAACTGTTGGAAATGTCCCGCACGTGGAATATTGTTGGTAATGGTCTTTTCTAGAGGTGGCAAGATGGGTGGGGCGGTTAAGGGTTCATTTTAGTAGGTGTAGGAACAGGTTATTATCCAATACTTAGTTTCTAATAAATTATTATTGTGCACAATATCGAATCTTACATTTGATAAGTTATTTAATTGGCATTATGCATACATATTAGACTATGGGTGACTATCGACTTGTTTAACCCATTTGAACCATTTGAGATTAAACGTAACCAAATATAACCCCCACTCAGAAGTAAATCTCTTCTTTTTATGGCCTGTAAATGGCTGATACAATGTTGGTATATGGTAATGAGGCTTAACTGGACAATTTCTGCAGGTGTGGATTTAATTTCTAGCGTCTCCTGTAAGGAACCTTACGAATGGGTTGGGAAGACTGGTCTGGATTGGGAGTTTAATACCAGTCAAATAACTGGGGAGGCTTTCCATGTTAGTTTTTTTATACTAAAATTGATTATGATCTGTTGACAACTGTTTTAGGTTAACTTGTATATTAATGTTTTATTCCCTTTATATATGAAGGTTGTGGCTTATGATTTTGGTATCAAGCACAATATATTGAGGCGATTGGCATCTTATGGCTGCAAAATCACTGTTGTTCCATCAACATGGCCAGCATCAGAGACTCTAAAAATGAAACCAGATGGAGTTCTTTTCAGCAATGGCCCAGGTGACCCATCTGCGGTCCCTTACGCTGTTGAGACTGTTAAAGAGATTATTGGCCAAGTTCCTATTTTTGGAATTTGTATGGGACATCAGTTACTTGGCCAGGCCTTGGGCGGGAAAACATATAAAATGAAGTTCGGTCATCATGGAGGAAACCATCCTGTTCGTAACCTTCGAAATGGCAGTGTTGAGATTAGTGCACAGGTGTACTATCAACTAGTATCATCCTTTCAATATCTAACGTTTTTATGTATGTTGCTATGTTAGATTATTTTTATATGTTGCAGAATCACAATTATGCGGTTGACCCGGAGTCACTTCCCGCTGGGGTGGAAGTAACTCATGTGAATCTGAATGATGGAAGCTGTGCTGGTCTTGCCTTCCCTCAACGGAAGCTCATGTCTCTTCAGTACCATCCTGAAGCCTCTCCTGGACCCCATGATTCAGACCAAGGTAATCAATAAGCGTCTTCTTTTGTATGTTGTTTATAATCTCTGTAACTTATATATTCCACATGAAACAATCACTAGCCTATCACATGATCTTAGACATGCTAATCCCAGGAGTCTAGGACATACTTCTTTGCATTCAATGATAAGGCAACTCCTAGGTCGTGTTTAGTTTGGGAAACAAAACTCTTAATTTTCTATCTTTAGTTTTGTAGAAAGGAGGCGGTTTAAATTTCCACATAACAAAGAAAGCGCATTTGAACGAATTTGTTTTCTATTTTGAAGAAAAAGAGGGGTTTTAGGTTACAAGGGAAACTAGAAAGCATAAAAAAATGTGTTTTGTAGTTTCCCTTGTTAAATTACAAAATGCAAATTTTCTAATTTGTTAAGAATTTGATAGAAGATTTTTGATTTGAACACAATATATGTTCTTTAAAAATGTTAAATTAGAAAATGCAAATTTTCTAATTTGTTAAGAATTTGAGAAACAAAGATGTTTTCTTTTAACTAAACGCATCTCTATCCTTTTTATGATCTCCTATGACAGATGCAATGATCCCATTTCTGTAAAGTTTTCTGACTTAAAATGACTTGTTTGCGGTTTTTGTCATACAAATAAATTGGTAAATGTGTTTTTTGTAAATCAGACGATCTCCGTTGGGATCACTTGCTAAGCTTGAAAATATCAGGTCTGTGGTTCGGTAAAAATGCTCTTGAAAAGGGTGGTTTGAGCAGTAGGTGTAGTAACCAGAAAAATATCTTCATAGTAAAGTGGCTGTATGCATAGGTGTTCTGTACTATGCATCCAAATGTCTATGTGTAATGGTAGCTTCATGCTCGCAAAGGTTGCATAATGGCTTTGATATACAATATCCTATTCTTGCCATAGAAGCAACAGACATGCTTTCTGGATTGTTCCCGTATATAAAACAACAAATTATGAACTTCTAATGGGACCTGTTTGCTTATCAACAATCTTACGACATGTGTATCATATTAATGTTGTTGCACAAGACATTTTCTTGATTAGGGTGTATCTAGACATTTGGGGGAGTCTTCTTTATTTGGGCATTGTTGGTGGATTTTGAAATTTGATTCGTTAATACAGCTTTCTTTCTTTGGTTTATTCGATTCTCTGGTTATGCTATATTATTCCATCCACCTTACTAACTTCATATCTGAGTGCAGTATTTGATCATTTCGTGGAGCTGATGAGAAAAGAAAAGAAAAGTACATGAGTAGTTGATGCAAATCTTGATACTGATTGTGACGAGAAATGAACTTGTACGGATGAGGTTTGAGAGCTAGTCGATGCAGAAACTTCGAGCATTATGGATGTTACGTATTTACAAGACTTTGTATGAATTGTTTGCTTTTCACTTGAGAATTATTTGTACGACTTTGTTTAGTGTATGTTCCTAATAATCTTAGGGTAATTTGCAAAACTAACATGATGTTTATTTTCAACTTGATTCAACTTTTTGGCACATTGCTAAAACTAAGACACTAAGGGCCCGTTGGTAGAAGGAAAAACAGGTCCTGAGTGGGCCAGGTGGGTTCTGAATGGGCCACCTCCAAGGGATTGCCCAGCGATTCAGTAGGTTTTATATTCTCCTAAATAGGGGTGTTCATGGTTCGGGTAATAAACCGAATAAAACGAAAACCGAACCGAAAAAAAACCAAACCGAATTTATAACCGAACCGAAGTTGTCAAAACCGAACCGAATCGAACTAAAAATTCGGTTTTCGGTTTGGATATGGTTTTGGCTATCTGAACTGAAAACCGAACCGAAAACCGAACTTTTATAAATATATAAAAAGACTATTAAAATTTTATCTTAATAAAAAATCACCTTTTATGCTTGAAATTGTTTTTTTTTTTGCCAAAAATCTATATAATTAAATTAAAAAAAATATAAATGTTGTAATTCAAGTACAAAATTCGGTTTTCGGTTTTGACCCATAACCGAACCGTTCTCGGTTCGGTTCGGTCACAAATATTTTCGGTTCGGTTCGGTTTTCGGTTATGACCCAATTTTTTTTTAACTGAACAACCCGAACCGAATAAACCGAAAAACCGAACCGATGAACACCCCTACTCCTAAATACCCTTTTTTTTTTATCACACATACGGCACTCTCATAACCACATCACAAGTCGCCATCTACTCACGAAAAAATCTCTCCTTGAATTTGCTTGGTTTCTCTTGATCCAACAGGTAAAACCTTACCAATTTTTATAGTTTAGGTTTTTCTATTTTTGCTAAGTAGTTGTTTGCAATACCTGGGAATATTTTGCGACTTGGGAAGTCAAGCATGGTTTCTCTTCTGTGAATGATGGGAGTACGTTGGTTTTTGAGCCCCAATATAAGCAGAAAAGGAGAAGCAGTTTGGTTTAATACTTTGGATAGTAACCGGTTCAAGGACACGATATTGTTTTGTAGCTTTAAACTATATTTGAATTGCATAATAATAAAGACATTGGAAAACAACCAGTATGCTTTTGGTGTAGCAGTATCCAATGTGTATATACGATTCAATGATGCACATTAACCAAGTGGTTCTTTACCAAAAGAGAGACTGAAGGGTGAGTTGTAAATTATGCAAACTATATACATGTGAAAATACATTTGAAAAAGGTTCCTACAAGCTACTTCCACCTAAGAAGTCATAGCTACTTGTTTTTGTTACTACGTAAGGCTGGACACAGTAAGGGGGGTCAATCCCCCCTTTTTTTCCTGCCACGTCAGCTTTCTCTCTCCAGCGACCTGCAGGCGATTCAGTGCCCCAGTAAGGGTGACCAAGTTCATTTTTTTTTTTTTTTTTTTTTTTTTTTTTTAACATTTTTAAAACAAACTAAAATTTCATTCATCATTAAATCGTTACACATTAATTCAAATAAAATAAAAACATTACAATATATAATTCAAATAACATTAAACAGATTACGATAAAACGGCTAAACTAGTTTGGATTACGATGCTGCCAAATGTCTTCCACCAAATCGGCAAAAAATATTTCGTAACTAACTTCATCTTCATCGTCCGAATCAGCAAAAAATATTTCGTAAGAATTCATGGTGTGGGAGAATATATGTAGATTTTTTGAAATGAGATTGTGTGAATTGATGTGTGTTTATGTTGTGTATTTATAGAGTGGTTTAAAAGGCTTTTTTTTTTTTTTTTTTTTTTTTTTTTTTTTTTTTTTTTTTTTTTTTTTTTTTTTTAACCAACGCCTACTTCCACCAAACGGCTAGTTCATGTTCCCCACATTTAATATAGATCAAAAAGTGCAATTTTTCAAAAAATAACTCGGTCACATCCACGACCCATATCGCTGGAAACAAGGGACATAATTGGTCGCGACCGACATGCTGCAGTAAGGTGACTCAATCGATTGAAATCGACCGACTAGGTCGATTGGCTTACTGTGGCCGGCCTAATATTTATGCTTGTACCTTCCAACATATATTGGATAATACACCAGGGAAAAACTACAATTTTGGAATAGAATATGGTAGGCTATTATATTCTTAGCTTACATCTTTATATATGCTTTATGTAGACTTTTATAATATGATTTAGGCTAGTGGTAAGATAGCTTGGCTAGTTCCACATGTAAAAGAGAGTTGCAACACCATTAAAGTATTTAGGCTGGACGCAATAAGCCTATCGACCGAATCGGTCGACCAAGTGCATATCGGTCGTCCTTATTGCAGCCACTCGGTCGCGACCGAGTTAGGAGTGAAAAAAAAAACATTCGGTCGAGAATGGGACCGAGTTGTTTTGTAATTTTTTTTTGAAGTTTGATCCTACCGTTGGCCTTTTAATGTTTATATGGTGTTTGA
>LBNU01033875.1:27587-53192 GCA_014162995.1 Artemisia annua
TTTTTTTTTTTTTTTTTTTTTTTTTTTTTTTTTTTTTTTTTTTTTTTTTTTTTTTTTTTTTTTTTTTTTTTTTTTTTTTTTTTTTTTTTTTAATAACTATTGACATTTATTTCACTTTCTTTTTGTGATAAAAATTTAAAAGTATAATTAAGAGATTTTACAAGAATTTAATTACTATAAATGGATGGTACTCAAAAGTTTTATATAATTTTATTTAAAATGTTTATTACATATTCATGTGATAACTGCTATTCGTATCTATGCCGTTCTCGTAGTTTTTGAATTTAAAATGTTTGTTACATATTTATATTTGGATTTTATTTAAAATGTTTGTTACATATTTATGTTTGGATTTTCTTTAATATATTTTTATTTTTTTATATTCTTTTAATACCGTATCTATGCCGTTCCCGTATCTTGAATTTTTGATTTTTGCCGTTTCCCGTTCCCGTATCCCTTTGCTGTTATTTTTCGGTGCTACATAGGTGGTTGGTGATGATGTTTGTAATGGGATTCGCAACTTCTTTAGGAACAAACAACAATCAACTCCTACAAGAGCTCAATCACAATATTCTTGCACTCATTCCTAAGGTATCTGCTCTTTCCCGCATGAATTTTGTCCAATTTCGTGTTGCAATGTTCTTTACAAATGTCTTAGTAAGACAATCACGAATCGCATATAGAGGGATTGGATGACGTGGTAAGTGATAACCAATCAACTTTTGTTCCTAGACGTAGCATTTCAGACAATATTCTTATTACTTATGAGCTGATGCATAACTATAATTTGAATAAAAGGCCTCCGAGATGTGCATTTAAAGTCGATATCCAAAAAGCCTATGATAATGTGGATTGAAACTTTTTTAGAGGTATTCTTTTGCGATTTGGTTTTCACCCAACTATGATTAGTTGGATCATGGCTTGTGTGACGGCTTTATGCATTAAAGGGGAACTTCATGGGTATTTCAAAAAGAGAGGAGGGCTGAGACAAGGTGACCCTATGTCACTTTACTTATTCACTTTGGTTATGGAAGTATTATCTCTCATTCTTAAAAGACGAGTACGTGAACAAGATGGCTTCCAATGCCATAAGCAGAAAATTATTAATTTTTGTTTTGCAGATGATTTATTTTTTTTTGCTCGTGGTGATATTACATCAGCTAAGGTGATCATGGAGGCGTTAGAGGAGTTTAAAAATGTGTCGGGGTTGGTGCCAAGTATTCCAAAGAGGACGGCTTTTTTGTGTAATGTGTCCATGTGAAAGAATCCATCTTGCAAATTATGCCATTTGAATTAGGTAATTTACCTATTAAGTACCTTGGTGTCCCTTTGATCTCGTCACGTTTACTCTACAAAGATTGCAAGATTCTTGTAGAAAGAGTGCATAACCGAATATCAGATTGGAAGAACAAGACATTATCATTTGCAGGTGGTTTACAACTAATATTTATTAGTTATCTCTTCTATGCATTATCCCTAACTATTGCCTTTAAGGCACTGGTTAGACAATCCCAAAAAAACCTCCAAGATATCTATTAAAGCAAGAATCTCACCTTTTCAATTTCTAGCATTTCCTCAATTGCTTAATTTTATTTCTTAGACCTCAATTACTTACCTAGATATAAGGTGGTTTTTGATATAATTTTAAGATAGGTCCTAAATTTTTAATTTAGAGAACTTCTAAAGGGCCTTGATTTCGAAGAATCATGTTGTTATAGTAGCCAGAATTTTATATTTGTTGAGTTTTGCCAACCTTTTTGTTTAAAAACTTTTATTTAAGGGTAGAATAATGCTATACCAAAATAAATAAATAAATAATAAAAAATTGTTATACCAACTTGATATGTTTTTGGTATAGCTATGCATCGTGTGACAACAGTTATCATAGATATTTCTTAAATATATGAAAACATTTCATATACTCGTTTGTATTTTGTAACTCTTGCACATACAAGAATATATAAAGCCCACAACAAAACGTAAATTAATGTCGTCTCGATGACTCTAAGCAATTGTACACCGCAGTGCGCGAACAATTTTCCCTTGTCAACGAGGTGGAGCGTATACGACAGTGAGGTGCTATGGTTGTGAGAAATTAAGAAGAAACAACAACGAGATGACCGAATGCAACGACCACGATGGACATGTAGGTTAGGGGTCGTGCAATTGTGCTTGAGAGGTTGAATAAGATCGGTATTTGGTTTATGGTATTTAGTTTCTAGTGAGAGAAAAAAATGAGGAAGAAAAATGGTGTTTAGACAAGAATTTCTAAAAAACACCAAACGCTCTTACATTTAACGAGATTTCTCTCGAACGTTAGGGTTTTGGACCTTAAGAAACCGGAAGTGTGATGTTAGGGACTAATGAAAACCCTGGCTGTAAAAAAGGACTCTATCCACAATTTCGCTTAATGTTAATGGACTAATGATGTACTTTACCTTTAGTAAGAAATAGTAGTAGATAGGGGTGTAAATGAGACGAGACAACTCGCGAGCTACTCGGGATCGACTCGTAAACTACTCGAAATCGACTCGATGTAAACGAGTCGAGCTCGAGTTCGAGCTACTCGAGTATATTTTTGAGTCGAGCTCGAGCTCGAAAATACTCTGCTAGTAAAGCTCGCGAGCCTTAACGAGCTTCAACTAAATTACACTTTTACCCTTTTATATACATATATTTACTTAATTTTCATACAAATCGAGTCGAGCCGAGCTTGATATGTCGAGTATTCATCGAGTTCGAGCCTTAAATATGAAAATAATCGAGCTCAAGTCGAGTTTCGAGCTCGAGTTTTATATAACGAGTCGAGGTTCGAGCTCGAGTTTTGGTATTCGAGTCGAGCTCGAGCTTGGCAGTACTCGGCTCGACTCGACTCGGTTACACCCCTAAAATTTGTGATCACATGTTTTGGTAGGATTTTAGATAATAACTCGAAAGTATAAAAAAAGAAAAATTCATGATCATGCAAATAAATTATGTACTCCTCTCTAGCCTCTCCTCACCTACCAAACTCAAAACCCTCTCTCACTTTCTATAACCACAGTACCACCCCATCCGCCGTTTTCAACAGATCTACAAAACGCTCCCATGGCGTTTGATTTCTTCTGGCTCCACTCTTATAAACTTGCTAATTAATGGTAGCACTCACGATGTTTTTCTTAGTTTTATTTTGATAACTCACCATGAACATTAGTTTCAAGTATTTTTTTTTATTTTTTATTTTTTTTAATGTAGCCTTCACTCATATGATAATTAGTTTTATGCAGGCTTAACAAAATGATTATTTTTATTTTTATTTTTATTTTTATAGATCTATATACTAATGTCTCATTGAACTTTGTTTGTCCCATTAATTTTCTTTTAAAATTTGACATCTAGATTTGAAACACGTAGAATTTTTATTAACTCAATGGAACGCCCCACCCTAGATGGAATTGACAAAGGCTTAACGTGATTGGCTAGTCAACGAATATTACGTGGAAGTCAAACCCGATAGTCAAAGAATGTGTAATGTGGTAATAGGAAGTATTATGTTGCACAACTAAAAAGGGAATAGACTTCAAGGGTTTAAGTTGTCATGTATGGAAGTGCTATATTATTTAGTGTGGCCAAAGTGGAAGGAAGGAGACATAAGGGACTAGTTATGCCATTAGGCCAAAGATGCTACCTAACTAATATATCTAGGGAAATCTAGAGATTTCCACATTATTCAAGGGGTGTTGGTTTGTCTGGTTTTTAGAGAGAAGAAGGAGGGAAGAATGAAGCTTGATGATGAATCCATGAAGAGTTTAAGCAAAGGTTAAGTTCTAGCAATGATATCCCAAGTTTTGATGATGATGGATGATGATGATGATGATGATGGAAGGTAGTGATGATGATGATATCCTTGATAGGCTTAGCTTGGACTCAAGGTAAGTAAACCGGTATAATGTAAAGTTATAATGATTTCTATGTGTTATGTGTTATATGGCTTAATGTGTTAAGGTTTATGTTTGGTTTGTATAATGATGTTTGTATGTAAGAAGCTATAAGGTTAGTTAGGATTAGACAAGAGTGGAATAAGGAATAAGGAAGGTTAAGGCTTAAGAGGTCAAGGTATGTGATTATGTTAATGTTGTATGGAATAATGGTTATGTTATGTGTAATGCGTTGAATGAATTATAATGTTAAGTTATACCCGTGTTACTTACTAAGCATTCGTGCTAACGGTTTAATGTTTCAATGTTTTGTAGGCTATGGTGTTAATGTGATGGCATGGAATAAGGGTTAAGGTTTGGAGATGTACAAGAATAGAGAAATTGGTAAGAAAGTATAGCTTAGGTAGATACCGAGCTCGTTTCAATGGTTTACCCCCGTTGGTCCTATAATGGGTTGAAAGGTGTAGTCAAGTGTCTAATGGTACGTCAAAGTTGTCATTGTAATTTGGTGATCAAACGATGTGTCAAAGTATGTTTGAAGTGTATATAGTCAAAGTTAAAGGGGCGTTTGGATTAAGTGTAAATATACCCATTTTGGGATGTAAACGGGTCATGTGTCTATGGAATGAGTTTAATATGTTATGTTAACGATTTCTGGAAGTTTTTGTGTTATTTCAAGTTATGGAAGTCGTTTTCCGAAAATTAGAATAAGATGTTAAAAGTTATGTTTTTGGTAAAATATGTAAATGGGAGTATAAGGCCTTCCGTGTCTAAGCCATAAGGCCTTCTACAATTAAAAGTGGTTTTATGTGTTTCTGAGTACCGGGTCATACGCCTTCATCATACGCCCTATGGGCTGGGCATAAGGCCTTCTGCCTAAAAATGCATTTTTCACAGTTTCTGAGAACAAACCATACGCCCTTCTGGACCTTGGGTGTAAGGGCGTATGGTACACATGTAGTCTTGGCATATTTTAGTTGATTTTCCAAAAATCATATCTTTTAATCCGTAAGTCGTTGAAGGTCGCGCCACCCGGCGTTTTGAAGGTAATTGAGTCTACTTTCATTTAATAATAATCTCAAGGGTTGATTTGTAATAGATTTTTACCAGTTTGTGAAAGAATGAAAGAAAGTCCGTTAAAGTCAAGTCGTTTCGACTCAAAAAGTTTTAATTGTTGGTCAAAACGGGCACGGGGTGTAACATATAAGATCTTGACTTTAAAGTGAACCCATAGTGTTTTTTTTAATAATAATTCTTAGGTCTCATGTTTGCTTCATATTATCCAGACAGGTACAAGAAATGGTTGGCAATGGAGATGAAGCTGAACTGAAAATATTTTTCTATGTTACTTTACAAGAAATGGTTGGCAATGGCGTCTCAACAACTTTTGGTATGCATTTGTTTTTTTACGTAATTCTATTTTTACCTTTGGTCTGTGAGTTGCGTGTTTAGAAACTGTCTATGACTCTATTCTTTTTGTGTTATGCATGGTATGTTATGAACATGAAGTAACCCGTATTGCATATGGCATCCATTTCTCTTATGTATACAAGTATATAAAAGAAATCGGGTTCTAAAATATGATTGTCCAGAAAAAACAAATGAACAAAGATGATTGACGGAGTTCAAAGTTCAGTTGTTAGCTATTAACTTAGTGACTAAACCTGGGATTAATTTCTTGTGCTACTCAGTTGGACCCAAAACATACACAAATTTAACTGATTTCAAATGATTTCGGTGAAGAATATTGGTTCTAACCACATACTAATATTTACATATTATTAAATTATATTTAGTCTTATGTTCTAATTTCAATTTTATAAGCTTTTGGTGTATTTTAATTTTGTTTTCATGCTTGTCTAGTGGCTAACTAGATGGGCTTCTTCTGTATATATCAATTCTATTAAAGTTTTGAAAAAAAGATTAGCTATGAAATCAATAGGTATGCAATTGATACCCGTTTGTTTATTTCAGGAAAAATATATTGAAACAAACGGCTATGGAGTTAAGCTTTGGATAACCTGACATATGCTAGAGATCATGATTGAAGTTCCGTTTCTTGCCTGAAATGTAGATTCGTCTCAAAACTAAAGTCACACTCACCTTGCAATTAGGTGATTTTTACCTAAGCCGTTCGCGAAGTGAGGTTAAGGATAATTAGATATGAAGAAAGCCCAAGATTTGTATATAGAAGCTATAAGAATACTTGATGACAATGTATGAAATAATATTAAGTAGTTGCTTAAACCTCATATTCCAAAGACCTCATAATTTTGTAGTGCGCTTGGGAATTTGGTAAAAAATTCCTAAGTGCACTACAAAATTTTGGGGTCTTTGAAATTTGAGGTTTAGGCAACCACTTAATGTTATTCCATACATCGTCATTAAGTGTTCATCTAGCTTCTATATACAAATTAACGTCACTTTGTGAACGGCTTAGGTAAAAATCACCTAATTGTAGGTTGTGTAACTTACTGTGGTCAAACTACTCACTAAGATATGGCAATCAATTGATAGTTCACGTCATATGGTAATGGTAACGATGTTTTTCTTAGTTTTATTTTGATAACTCACCATGGACATGAGCTTCAAGCATGTCTCTCTCCTTATAATAATGTAAGAGTAAATTACTTAAATGAACACTTTCTACTACTCGTTTACGAAAATGAACCTCGCACATAAAACTATCGAAAATGAACCTTTTGATATTATCCATTAGATCTATTACTAAATTAGATTGTAACCGTTAGATGTAGTAGACAAGGTGTAAGCGAGGTGTAGGCGAGGTGTAGGTGACATTTAGAAGCTGGGCGAGGTGTAGGCGATGTTTAGGCGAGATGAGGGTTTAAGCGATGTGTAGGCGAGGTTTAGAGGCGAGGTGGAGTTGAGTCTACTAGGTGGAGGTGAAAATCAGGCGAGGTGAATATGTCTACGCGAGGCTGTGAGCGAGGTCAACATGCCTACGCGATGTGAAGTTGACTCTAGGCAAGGTCCCAGGCGAGGTCCATAACAATCTTCTAGCAGTGAAGTTCTAGCGAGGTACTAGGCGAGGTTCTAGCGAGGTCCCAGGCGAGGTCCATAACAATCTTCTAGCAGTCCTAGGCGAGGTTCTAGCGAGGTACTAGGCGAGGTTAAGAATGTGAAGAAGGTTAAGAATGTTAAGAATGTGTAGTTAGACCCTTTACTATGCAATTTGACGCAACTCACACTGGGGGTGGAAATGGTGAAAGAGGAGGAGGACGAAGGTGGTGGTGGTTGTTTAATGGGAGTGAATCTTATGTGGGTTACCAAGTAGTCAAAATAATACTTGAAAATGTTATCTTGTTTTTTTAGGTAAGATGTCAGGATGTATATTGATAGTAGTAATATTGTGTAAGGGAATCTTGTAGGATTAAAAAAGTAGATACCAAAGTTAAAGTGAGATAGTGACGTTTTAAGTTCATTTTGGTAAACAAATGAAAAAAGTTTATATCGGTAAGATGAGTAAGTATTTGGTCCATTTTAGTAATTACTTTATAATATAATATACATATACTCGTATGATAATTAGTTCTCTCTATTGTACGGTCTATAACAAAAGACAATTTTTAGATCTTTACTTCACTTGTCATTAAACTTTGTTTGGCCAATTAGACTTTATTTAAGATTAAACTTTGACAGATGGTTATTACTTATTAGTTTGTGAGCAATCTCTTTTAGAACTATGGTCGTTTTAGCATTGTGATCATTTAACTGAAATTTTTGAAACATGTAGGTTTGAAAGTTTGAGAATGATTAAGGGGTCGTTGAATGAAAACATTTAAGTGAGGCAGGTAATATATATTGGAAGATTTTGAAATTAATTGGTTTGAAGTGAGATTTAGAGTGCTAATACTGTGGTACATATGAAATTATTCATGAAAGTATGGAAGATATGAAATTCATACTTAAAGTATACACGAGTATAGGACCTCCAAGTGTGGAATCAGTACTATTTAAAAGCACACCAACTTTAACAAGAAGGAATGGATCATGTATGTGACATAAAAGTGTGTCATGCTTCACAATATTAGGCTACTCACACTAAGGCGACCTAATCCCTCCATTTTTTCCTGCCATGTCAGCTTTCTTTCTCCAGCGATCTGCAGGCGATTGGGTGCTCCAGTAAGGGCGACCAAGTTTATTTTTTTTTTAATTTTTTTTAACACAAACTAAAATTTCATTCATAATTAAAACGTTACGGGTGCGTTTAGTTGGAGGAGAACACCCTTGTTTTCCACAAAATGTTTTGTAGAAAACAAGGAAAACAGAGATTGCGTTCAAATTAGCGTTTTCCAACAAAATGTTTTCCAAAACACAAAATTTCTATTTCCTACTCTAATAAACAAAACCGGAAAACATTTTTTTTTTGTTTTCCCCGTTTTCCTTTAAAACATTATTTTCTATTTCTACTCTATTTCCCTTAACCCTAACCCCAAACACCACCTCACCACAGCCCACATCAGCCATCACCACCCTCGCCACAGCCCACATCAGCCATCACCACCCTCGCCGGGGTCGCTGCAGCCATCGCCGGCCATCACCATCGTCTTTCCAGCTGTCGCCGGCCATCACCATCATTGTATCTCCATCTCTGGCAGTCACTCATCGTCACCAAAGGTTATTTTCAAACCTTTAACCGATTTTGATTGTTGATGCTTATTGGGTTTGATAAAACTTTTATAATGGTATTGTTTTTAGTTATTTAGGGCTGATTTGAGTGTTGTGTTAGGCTTTTTAGTGCTTATTTGAGAAGTGCTTATTCGAGTTATTTTAGGTGTAGTTTATGTGCATTTTAAAGCTTTTTTGACTGTTATTTGAGCTACTTGAAGTTTGGTTATAGGTTTTATTGAGTGTTGTTTTCAGCATTTTAGTGCTTATTTGAGTTATTTAAGTGCTTATTTGAGCTTTTTATGTCTAGTTTGTGTGGTTTTTATGCTCTTTTTGTGCTGATTTGAGCTATTTAAGTGCTTATTTGGGTTATTCAAGTGCGGTTCATGTATTGTTGCAAGTTTTTCAAGTGTTTTTTCTAGCTATATTAGTGCTGATTTGAGTTATTTAAGGGTTGCTTTTAAGATATTTGAGTGCTGATTTAGGCTATTTGAGAGCCGTTTTAAGAAATTTGAGTGTTGTATTAAGCTTTTTAAGTGCAACTTTCGTGTCATGTAAACTGGGTGATGTTAACGTTAATAGTTGGATTGTATTTAGATGAGTAAAAGTGACGATACTCATGGGGAAACTATGGAATGGAGTGAAGCGGGTGAGAAATATTTCCTTGAGCTTTTGGCAGAAAGGGTTACAAGGGATGCTAACGGGACACTAATTTATAAAAAAAGTGATTGGTTGAAAATGAATGAAAAAATCTTTATGAAGTTTGGATTAAGCTATGGTGAAATTAAGTTGAAGGCCAAGTACAATCGATTGAGGATTGCACATACCAAGTTTGGTGAACTGATTAGTCACACCGGTGTTACATGGAATTGTGAGACGGGTAGAGTAGAAGCTGCTGGTGAAGTTTGGGGTGGGTTTACGCAGCGAGAAAAAATTTTTACGACATTCAAGAACAGGTGTTGTAAACTTTATTCGTTAATGGATTTGGTCTTTGGTAAGTCTACCGCTAAGGGTAGTTTTAAAAATCCTTCAACTTGCGGTCCTCAAACTTCAGAGGAAGAACGTAGAATTGAAGATAACTATATGGGCGAAGATGCAAGCGCTTCGAGTTATACAAAAATGCAAAATGTTGATGTAGTGAGTCACTTCAAGGAACAAAAAGGCGATGTCGAAATTGAGTCACATCCAGGAATGAGAAGAGAGAAAAGGAATGCTGGAAAAGAAAGCTTAAACAACCTCTTCCATGCATGGTCAGATTCGATGGTTGCTAGAAAGGAAAAGGATTTAGCAAAAGCCGAGAGAATCAAGGCAGAATCTAGTGGAGGTGGAGGGGAGTCCTCTATTGATGATTGCATGACCCTCTTGGATGTTATACCTGATGTTAGTACAACTTCTTACAATAATGCACTCAAACGTTTCCTTGATGCTGGTTGGAGAAGAATGTTTGTGCTAATGCCCGATGCTAGGAGGAAGGCGTGGCTTGAGACCTTGAATGATTAGTTCATATTAGTCTATTTCTACTATGTCACAAGTTGTATGCACTTATTTTGTATTTCCATGGTTTGTTTAGTTATTCCTGTTAGACATGGATCTAGATTTGTAACGTTGTGTGTTCATCAGGCTAGTTATGGTGGGCACTGTGACTTCTGATTTATATCTGAAATGCTACTCAATTTGTTATTTTAATATCTTGTTTATCTGTTATTCTAAGTGCTACTGAAATGCTACTGAAGTATGTTATTCTAAGCTGAAATCTGCTGCATATGAACCTGTTCTGAATATCTTATTTTGTATATTATTTTACTTTGTATGTTATTACTGAATATGAACCTGTTCTGCTGTTGTTAAATTTAACATAAAAATTCATAGATTCTATTGGATCTGAGGTTTTTAATGTATCAATTATATAAAAGTTAAATGCGCGTTTATTGTTACTGATTAGCATACAAATAGATGTATAAAAATGAATTGGTTTGCTTTAGATTTGTGAATTAAGTTGTCATTTCTAGTAAAAAAAGACTTTGATTAACTTTAGAGCATACATAGATAGATTACTTATTCTGTTATCATTTGCAGGATAAAAATGTCAATTTGAAGTAGTAGCTCAACCTCCGATGAAGATGATGACGACAATGATATGATGATGTTGTTGTTCTTAAAAGAGTACACAAACGTTTTTGTTGATAGATTCCCATGTAGAACATCAGCGCTTAGCGGGAAAGAATATATTCGAGAAGTAGTATGCGGGAATCCTATCCAGTGTTACGAGTCCTTTAGAATGAAGCCTCATGTATTTCTGAACTTATGTGACAAAATGAAGCAGTTAGGTTTACTGAAAGATTCTAGGAATGTTAGTGTAGAGGAAGGTATGGCCTGAGTTTACGTATTTTATGTCATGGGACAAGACAAAGAATGGTGTCTGATCGATTTCAACATTCTACTGGGACAGTTCATTATTGGTTTAAGAAAGTGTTGAGGGTGTTAAAGGCTTTTGAAGTTACGGTTGTTAAGTATGTTAACAGGGGTGTAGTTCAACCTGAAATTCGAGCAGATTCTAGATGGTATCCGTTCTTTAAGGTAAACTCGAGACTATTTCATAGTTAACAAATTCACAAATTTCAATTACTTAGCAATTATTTTTTTTATGCAGAATTGTATTGGAGCTATTGATGGTACGCATGTAGCAGCATGGGCGCCTGCATCAAAACAAAGGACATTTCGAGGTAGAAAAGCGGTACTTGTTACTCAAAATGTCATGGTTGTATGCTCTCATGACATGATGTTCACTTTTGTGTATACGGGTTGGGAGGGAATAGCGAATGACTCTCGCGTATTTTATGATGCTATACTTAGAGCCGAAAACAAGTTTCCAATGCCGACTGGTGGTACGTTTTCTTTTACTTTAACTTGTTATTTTGTGCAAGGTCTAAGTTTTATTGCTTGTTTGATATTGATTCCCATGTAAACAAGTTGTGTCCGAATTATTCTTGTGTTTAGATGTGCATATTGAAAGTGATGATGTGATATCAATAGACAAAAATCAGATGATCAGCTATACTGAATGTGATATAAGAGATAGTGTTTATTTGTTACTGTGTATGTTATGTAGATGTTTGAAGTTGTAAACTTGTAATAATCAGATATCAAAATGCTTCAAGTGTTCTAGAAATTCTGTTTGTTTAAGGAATTACGAATTAGTAAGTAAGATGTGAGTACATGTCTTCTGAAATAGGTAACTATAGGTTACTCTCAACACGCAAGCGCACACTTTATTTATGTGAAACTGAATGAAACATGATAGAGGTATTTATGGCTAAGTATATGGGTAGGAGTTTTGTATATAGCTTCTTATATGGATTGCTATTTGCTAACATATTTCATTAGTTTTGTATAAAGCTTGAATGTATCTGTTCTTATTCACTTGTTGCAATTTGTTCAGATTATTACTATGTTGTTGATAGTGGGTACCCAAATCTGAAGGGGTTCTTGGATCCGTATCGGGATGAACGGTATCATCGTTCTGATTGGCAGGGTCGTGGAGGAGTTAGAGGAAAAAATGAGTTGTTTAACTTTATGCACTCATCGGTTAGGAACGTCATTGAACGAGCTTTTGGTGTACTTAAAGCGAGATTTCACATTTTGAAAGATATACCAAACTATCCATTAAAACGTCAAATGTTGATTCCACATGCTTGTTGTGCATTACATAATTACATTCGGATGGAAGATAGGGCTGACAGACTCTTCAATTTATATGGTGAATATTATCACGAAGATTCGATAGAAGGTTCCAACATAGTTGAAGAAGGAATCCCATTAGACATGAGCAATCACGATGAGATGGTTGAAGTGAGAAATACAATTGCAAATGACTTGTGGGAAAAATATACGAGTCGTCGTGCTAATCGAGGTGCTCGAGTGTGATCCTAAAATAGATATGGTCATGGGTGGGTTTGTTTAGAGACGGATTTATTGTTTTTATGTTGAATTGTAGTCATTGGAATTTTTATTTTTATTTATATATATTTTTTTTTATTTTTTTTTTCATGTTAGACGATGTTAAATTTTACTTTTTTTACTTTTCATTTTTATTGTATTAAATCTTTTTAGTCGTGTTAAATTTTGCGTTTTGTATGTTCTACTTTATGTCGAATTTATTGTTTTTATGTTGAATTTAGTGTCGTCTAAAGCTTTAGTTGGTTAGTTTATAATATTTGTTTTTGTGTTTCAAATATGTCTTTATAATATTACAAATGTGAATAGAGAATGGAGATAGAAAACAAGACTACTTGAACATGTTTTCTATTTTTGGCAAAATGGAAAACACAAACACATGTTTCTCTAACTAAACGCGTTTTCTAAATTTTCAATTGTTTTGTGGAAATATATCTCCCCTCCCTTTTTTTTTTCAAAACATGAAATAGGAAATGAAGGAAAATGTTTTCCAACTAAACGCAACCTACATATTAATTCAAATAAAATTCAAACATTACAACACTAATTAATACATTACAACGCTTATTAAAAACTAATAATCTAGGTGGTGTTGTTCCTTGATCGAGTCTTTGATTTCTTGCATTTTTTGTCGTTGCAATGCGGGCAAAGATGGGTTGATTGGTGTGAGATAGAAGATAGGTCTTTTTGATATTTCTTTTGTCGTTCAAATTCAAGTTTTTGTTCTTCCATTGCCAATCTTCTGTCTTCTTGCTCCGCTTTCTTTCGCTGTAGCTCCAACTCCTTATCTCTTTGCTCCAGCTCTTTTTTCTTCAAGTCGTAGTATTTGTCTGCAAGCTCCTGCTTCTTACCCAATGCCATTGACTTAATGGTTTTCCATTTGTCGGCTACCCCATCCAAATTCCAAGACTTGGAATNAGGTCTTTTTGATATTTCTTTTGTCGTTCAAATTCAAGTTTTTGTTCTTCCATTGCCAATCTTCTGTCTTCTTGCTCCGCTTTCTTTCGCTGTAGCTCCAACTCCTTATCTCTTTGCTCCAGCTCTTTTTTCTTCAAGTCGTAGTATTTGTCTGCAAGCTCCTGCTTCTTACCCAATGCCATTGACTTAATGGTTTTCCATTTGTCGGCTACCCCATCCAAATTCCAAGACTTGGAATTCTCCGACGATTTATTCTTAGTAGCCTTATTTTTCTTAGCTGCATCACGACCAACTGGTCGCTCATTTCGAGGCTCTTCATTATCAGGCACATCCGAGCCAGTTTCAGAAGTCCTTGCTTTTTTTCGAGCCTCATTTTGGTTTAAAAAAACCGGCATCTCATTTTTCTTCCAAATCTGATGCTCTCTCAAAATCTCCCAAAAATGATCCAAATGAAAGGCATGATTCATCATTATTTCATATTCTTCACACGCTCTTTGGTAAATAGTAAGATCATTCTCACCAGTTTCAAAATTCGTATAACAATTGTCGTAAATGGCACAAAATGCACCAACTCTAGGACGAATCCTATTTGTCCACTTGCTAGTAATTGAGTTGTACGATCTCCCTTCACCAACCTCATTTTCAAAGTATGTAATCACTTTCTTCCAAAATCCCTTAGAATTTTGGTTGGTTCCAACTATGCTATCCTCCGACGAATCACACCAAGCCATGCACAATGCGATCTCTTTTTTTTTTTTTTTTTTTTTTTTTTTTTTTTTTTCCAAATCGCCGAATCATTCATGGTGTCTTTCTCAACCTCTTTTTCAACCGCCTTCTTCTTACCCTTTGTAGCACGCTTCTTTGGTTTGACCGGCGACATTTCTTCAGAAATAGTGATGTCGTCGTCATCACCAACAAGGTCATCATTTGAAACCGAATCCTGATACGATCCGTGACCCGAACCTTGATAACCCGATGACATTTGTTGACTCGGATAACCCGAACCGGTTCCAACATAAAAATCCGGATTGTTGCATAATTGTTCCATAAAATCACAAGCATCAAGATTGATGTGGTTAACTGGAGAATAATTTTGATAATTAGAATAGGAAGATGTTGATGAGTCCATTGTTGGACGATACAACGATTCGGGGGAGCCATACATAGATTGTTGGCTTCGACGGGAGTGGCTTTGTTGTGGTTGTTGGTTGTTTTGATACGGTGGAATAAACGAACGATTAACATTACGATTCATAGCAGATGGACTGAATGTTTGTTGCTGTGGAGGTTGTTGAGATTGATAATCAAGAGTAGCGGGTCGGAAATTCACATTTGGTGAGACACCGGTTAACCGGAAAGTCGAATCAGGTGATACTTGCGGGATGTTTTGTGGTAATCGGGATTTTCGGCCTTTTATTTGTTGTGGTGTTTTCTTAGACATTTTGAATAGAGATAACTGTGAGATTAAATTGGAGTGTGTTTATCCTGTATATATATAAGGTAATTTAAAAGATTTTTTATTTATTTTTTTATTTTTTTTTGCCAAACGGTCAAAATCTCAAACGGTACAATTTTTTATTTTTATTTTTATTATTTTTTATTTTTTTTATTATTTTTTTGGCCAAACGGTCAAAATCTCAAACGGCTAAAACATTAAAGTTCAAACATTAATATGGATCAAAAAGTGAAGTGAAATGAAAATAAGGATCGGTCGAGCCTGCGACCCTTTTCGTGTTTTTTCCTCCCTCAAATCGGTCACGACCGAGTGTGCACAAAAAGGACGACCGATTGTGACCGACACGACCGAGTCGGTCGTGGTTATTACTATGAGTAGCCTTACGTTTAGATTGATCAACCTTGGCATCTCAATTAAAAAATTTTGTTTGTTGCATGGAGTGTAGTTAGTATTGTAGTTGAGTTAAAGATCTGTTGTCAAGTGTTTGTAGTTTGCATTTCAACGTTGTTAAAGTTTCATATTATTTAATATAAACTCTATTTTGCATACAAAATAAATTAAAAAATGTATGTGACATAAAAATACATCTTTCAATTCAAGTGTGTTGATGTTGTTAATGTTATTGCATTTTGTATGGCAAATGATATGTACACGGGTGTTTTTTATTCATGCACGGATTTTTTAAATGTACATTGTACAAAGATGTTACTAAAGTTTGTCTGAATTTTGTCCTAAGGTAATATAGTTTCAAAGTTGTCATCCAGGTTACTCAACTTAATATAACCGGCTAAATTTGTTACTGTGTTTTGGGTAACCTAGAGTTACCGGTGAAAATCCTATGTTGCATTGATTTATTATGGGTTAAATAGACAAATAAGTTACTAAAGTTTGCAAAAATGTTCACATAAGTTACTAAAGTTTGGGGCAATGTTCACTTAAGTTACCATAGTTAAAACGGATAATGGGTTTGTATTCCTGTTCACTAATGTCTAATTATGGATTATATTCCTTATAAACGAAGATCTTCATGCCATCAATCTGGGGGATAGTGGGTTTGTTGTGATAAGATCAGACGGGTTCACTATCTTTCAGTTCCCTGTACAAAAACAGATAAAACGGATAAAAACGTATGAAAACATACAATATGTAAAAAAAACACATAAAAACGTAGAAAAACGCACAAAAAAGTATTAAAAAAAAAAAACACACACACACACACACACACACACCGAATTGAGAGGCTTGTAGGGTTTAGAGATAAACCCTTTGGGGATGATCAACAGGTGCTAGGGAGCCAGGTGTTGATCATCCGAGAGCAGACAAGGAGGACATGTGTCATGCGTCCTTTGTGCATGTACTATGCTACCTGAGAAGAGTTGTTAGGCCTAGTTTGGCATGGGCTTATGCTTTTCTAGTCAATGCTGACTTTGCGAACTATTTGGCATTTGGGCTTGATCCGAGCATGTGATTAGTGGGCTTGGGCCACTAATAATGATACGTTATCACATACAAAAATGTACAAAAACGTATAAAACGTACACAAACATATAAAACAGATAAATAACGGATGAAAACATATAAACCAAGATTTTTGAAAATAATTACAAATACCCGTTGGCCAAAAGGATAGATTCTGCAAGATTCTGCAACAAAAGGGACCAAACATACAAAAGGGACTAAAAGAACACGTGGACTTGAGTAACGTAGATGACAGTTTTGAAACTTTAGTAACTTATATGAACTTTTTCTAAAACTTTAGTAACTTCTTTGAGGTGAAATATGTTTCAGGTTGAGATACCGACTATCAACCGGTTGCCCACCTTGGGAGTAACTCTAGTGTAACATCTTTGAAACTTTGGTAACCCAGTTGATAAACCAGTGAACTTGAGCAACCTGGATGACAACTTTGAAACTATATTACCTTAGGACAAAATTCAGGCAAACTTTAGTAACATATTTGTATAATAACCCGATACACTATACATTTAAACTCTTTTATTCTACCTCTATCATGTTTGACTATTTTGCCTCTGTTTTCTTTCATTTCCGATGAGCCTCAATCCATCCAATGGTTTTCCTCCTTGTTATAAATTAATTGTCACATTAATGTTTAGTATTGCAATTGAGCGAACATATATAGCATCATAAATCATTGCAAATTAGAACTGCTCCTACGAAGTAAAAAATGAAACTTATATTTTCAGTTCTTAAACCTCCAATTATACATGGTTCAGGTTGGAAATTATTAATTGAGTCTTGGTTCACCCATCGGAAATCATATATAGTCGTCCTACCAAAAAATTAAAGAGTGTTATGAAGAAGAATGCAGTGACTTACAGGCTCACTTAAAAGCAACGTATTACGACAGATAAGAATTTTCCGTTGTTTGTTTGGTCTTGTTGTTTACACTAGCTCATGTAGATTATCATCTTTCCGGTCTGTAAAATCATGAATCGATTAACATACAAATAAAATCATTATTGATTAACAAACACTATATTAGCACCTTGAAGGACTTTCACAAGCATTTCACAATTAAAAAATTAATAATTAATGAACACCAAATTACATACCGTATTTAACATTACATACCATATTTAAAACGAATAAATGTGTGTAGTTATGGAATATATTAGTTCATTGAATAATAATTTGTTAAATTATGAAAGAGAATTGATATGCACAGTCAAAGTTTTGATTGGGACACTCTAGTTTGTGCATAACATAGTTGTACAGTGTTTACAATGTGCTCTATAAAGTTGTATAGTGAGTGTCCCAATCAAAATGTAGAGTGTGAAAATCACCTCCCATTATGAAATGCTTAACCACAACCCTATGGGTTGTTATGCTTGAGTAAGGTGAACTGTCTGGTTTGTGTAGGTCTAAATTTTCGTAAAGTAGGTTTTTTATTTGGAAGGGTATGTGAGATAAGGTGGGCAGTGTGTGGAGCAAGGAATAGTGAGGAGGGAAAGATGAACCTACTTAGTCCATGCTATACATTGCCCATAGGAGGTTTGGTTGGTCCTCTCTCAAGGTGTATGTTCCCAACTGTGTGAAACCATTGTAGTAGATGGAAATGTAGCTCAGTTGGTATAGCCCTTGACTTGGAGGGGTTATGGGTTCCTAGTGAAGCCATCCATCCTTCCTGTTTTGGTCATTGTGGCGGCAGGTTGAATGACCTTGATAGGAAGATGAGATGAAAATGTAGCTAGATGGCTATTGGGGCATATAAGGTGAATGGAAGGCTGCAGATCATTTGCAAACTGGTATAGTTTGCCTGCATGCTAATAGTTATGGCTGTTTTGAAGTCTTGAATGTTGTCTGAATTAGTAGTATTGATTGAGATATTCACTTATATTCTGAGCTTTTTTGACAGAGGATAGGCATGTCTAGTCTTCTTGTGTCATTGTTGTATTGTTCTATTGTGTTAATAAAATATGTTAGCCTTTTGCGCACAAAAAAAAAAAATAAAAAAAAAAAATTATGGGTTGTTATTAGCAAAATGCCCAAAAAAAAAAAAAAGTGAAACTAGAATTGAAGCGCGGTTGGTTCACATTAAAAACTAAGAAAGATGGAATTTTGGAAACAAAGAGATTATGGAATGGAATTAAAATTGTAGCTACAACACTGTTATGTGCACTGATCAAAATGATCCATGTACATATCAATTCCCATTTTATATAGGCTGCAACAAGTTGTAGAGACTATTGATGTGTGCTTATTCACACATCTTTTTTTTTGCCAAATTAAGACCAAAACAGACACAAAATAACCATAAATGCCAAAGATATTGTGTTTTTGTGTTTGTGATTGTGCATGTACGGATATTTCAGAAAACGGGCATGAAACATGCCAAAAAGGACAAAAACGAGCACGAGATTGGAAAACGTGTCAAAAGCCAGAGCCGGGAAAGCAAATTACCATTTTGGAAGCTCAGAGTGTCGAAATGAACCTTGGGAATCACAGAATGCCAGAAATAGTCCTTGGAGCAAAAGTTTGCAGAATTAGCAGAAATGGTCCCTCAACTTTCAAAAATTGACAGAACTGGCCACTGAGCATTTTTTTTGGAAGAAAATTCAACCAAAGTCCTTTGAAAGTCAAAAGTTATCAAAAATGGTCCTTGGGTGAAAAGTTTGGAGAAATTGCAAGTTTGGCCCCTTAACTTTGCAAATTGGCAAAATTAGTCCCCGAGTGATTTTATTTTGGAAAATGAACAACAAAGGTCTTCATGGAATTACAAGATGGCAAGAATGGTCCTTGAAACAAGTTTCGGGAAAATGACAATATTGGTCCCTGAATTTTCAGCTTATACATATTTAGTCCTTGGGCTAATATTTTCTACAAACCAAACAAATCCCTTTTATTACCCAACACTTATCACATCCAAAAACATAGTCCAACCCAACACAAACACAAGCCCAACACAAAAACAGGCCCACCCCCTTTTTGACTAACACCCTGTTAGTATTTACTCACCCATTAACCCGCCCCAGTCAAACAAACAACAACCCTGGTTAACTCTTTCCCTCCCACACCTGCTACCCTGCTACTCTTCATCATAACCACCCCACTCAACCCTCCTCCATCATAATAGCTATTCCTTGCAGTCACCTCAGTCCACAAATACAACCCCTAAACAAGTTATCAGAGGTTTTAGCTATCATTAGCTTTTGGCGCCAAAATTGAACAAGTGGTCAAGATTAAATTCTAAGGATCCTAAGGCTGAGATTAATGCTGGGAAAAGACAAAAGGACTCCCTAAACCCTAACAAGTCATTATATAATGGAGCAATGTAGCAAAGAAGACTTGGGTAGTTTTTTTAGTCAATTCTCTTTATGTCGAATTAGTTAAATTTTCCTTTTCAATTCTAAAACTTAGCTTAAAAAGTGTTATTTCAATGTTCTTATTGTAATCCTAATGTTGTACAATCAAAGTTTCAAGTTCTCTGTTTGAATTCAAGAATTTACCTTTTTAGTGAAAATGTCAGTTTTAACTTAAATATGTTAAGAAGTGTTGTTCGTAGTTTCATTAGCTCAATTTAAGTCTAATATAAGCTTTTACAAGCTCAGAAGATATTTAAACAAAGTTTAGTTAAAAATCTTAAAAAAAAATAGAATTAATTCACTGGAAAATAAAAAAATCAAGGAAGAAAGAAGAAGATGCAAGGTGGAGGGTGAATAAAGGATGGAGCTGGTTTAGAACTCCATGAGGAGTGTTAGGGGTGTGTTGTGATTGATTTTGGTACAACTGGTTAAGCTCAGGACCTTTGTAAGCAATTTCTCATTTTTAGCAATTTATTGTAGCCTTGTTTATTTCTGATTAAAGTGGAGCTTATGTGTTTGTTCTAAGCTCGTTTTTCAGATTAGAGTAGAGTTATTGTTTGTATGTTCTCTTTTGTCCATTTGAAATCATTTTCTCAACTTTGGCTTTGTTCACTGCCAAAATTGCATATATGGCCTTTCTTAGCTATTGACTGCTCTTGATTGTGTTTCTGTGTTGGAGATAGCTTGTACCATCTTAACTAAACCCTGTGCATTGGTATTGTGGTTCAAATCACTCTCACCCTTTGAAAATCTTGAAATCACAGTTTAAAAGGGGTGTTTGGTATTGCTGTTATTATTGTGTTGTAGCAGTTTTGAGTTGGTAATCTCAATGTAGACATGTTGCATTAGTTCATATTAGAAAATTCATAGTGTAGAAGCAGTAGGTCATTTGTTAGAAAAGTCAAAATCAAGTTCTAGTTTCATTTCTCATTCACTGTTGAAACTTCAAATAGCATAGTCTTAGATATAGTTGCATTAGTGGTATTAGTAGCTTAATTTAGTTGCATTTTAGCTTATTACAACCTTTTAAGTCATTAGGAATTACTGAAAGTTCATGAAAGTCAGCTTTGCATAAAATTCAAAAAGTCAAAAAGATCTTAACTGTTAAAATGGGATAGAATTCTAGATCTAGTGTAGGGTTAATTAGGAACTGGAAATAGATTAATCTTGTTGTTTCATGTTATTTTGTTGCATGTGAATCTGTACCAAAAAATAGAATTGGGATTTGGAAGTCTTTAGCTTATTGAAAAATAAGCTCAAAGTGGACCTGTTGGACATGTTCATGCCCTGCTCCAGGGTATTTTTGTTTTGACCCATTTTTCATTGATCCATAACTTGCTCAATATCTGAGGCCTTGGTTTGATTTTTGTTGATTTAGATAGTCTGCAGTACCATCTTCAAGTTTATGTGCTTTTTATGATATATAGTGCTTATTTGTGTGCTTATTTTGTATCTTATATTTTGCCTCATTAAACTAACCACACTGACTCATCAGTGTGGACAAGGGTGATTCATAAGCTTGCACAGTGTTCCTTAGTGAAGCTTATTAAGAGCTTTTTGGTGTTTTGGAAACAACACAGTGCCATCTCTTTGTGCATGCTCTCATACCTCATTTTAATGCTTGTTTGTTTGCTTATTTTAGTCCTATAAGTTGCCAGATCCAACCCACAACACTGACTCAGTGTCCAGTGAGCTTGTTTCACAAGCTCATTGTGTGCTTAATTGTGGGACTTGTCCTGAGCTTGTTAGCTCTTTGGGGAGCCCAATAAGCTAGCTTGTTGAATCCAGGCTCAATTTGGACTCCAGAGCTTATTTGATAAGCTCAAAGTGGCCTGCAATAAGCCACTTTAGGACTGTTGGTTCACAGTGGGATCTTGGATTGCTTATTTGAACTCAACAGCTTATTCAGTGTGCTTTCTTCTTTGTTCTAGCTTATTTTGTACTCACTTCACTTATTTCCATCTTATTTTATCTTAAGAATTCACTGTGTAGCTTATTCACAGCTTTTTCAGTTTTAAAATCTCTTTTTAGCTTATTTTGGTACCTGTGGTGAATTTAAGCTCATTCTGTGCTTATTTTCAAGTTTTAAAAAGTTTACTTTTATAAAAGTTGTTTATTTTTAGCTATATAACGTTTTTGTAAAAAGAAAATCAAAAAGAAAAAATGTTTTGCAAAAATGGCAGGGGTGGGACTTGAACCCCTGACCTCTTGGTTACTTTGGCCAAAACCAAAGTGAACCCGTGCACCATCTGCCCTATACAACACTTAGTGTTTAGTTTTTCCACTTTTTTTATTTATACTAGTCTTAGTGTATTTAGCTTATTAAACCTTATAAGCTTATTTTTCTGCTTAATAATAATCCAAGTAGCACTTTTATATTTTTCTCATCTTCCTGACACTTCAAAGTATTTTTGGGAAAAATTTGGTAATTTTTACTGTTCATTTACTATTTTTTATAATTTAAATTAGTTTAAATAGTTAATAAATAGTTTTTATTTAATAATAATTATTTAAAAAGTAAAAAAAATAATTTTCTTTTTCTTAAAATTTTTATTTTATCATTAGGTTTGTAAAAAAGTAATTTTCATATCCGTAGGATTTTTACTGCTCTCTTTTCACTTTTATTTATGTACGTTTACGTTATTTGTTAATTTAAACGTACGTTTTCAGTTTCTAAACGTTTTTAAGTAATTTGAGTTCACGTAGTTGTTTTTATAGCTTGTTTAAGCTGTTTTATTTTATATTCCTTCGTTTTGTCACTCATATCCCTTTTCCCATTCAAAATCACTCGATCACAAGTCGTTTTAATACAATTGCACGCCTCGTTGGGATTTAACGACCCGGGAAAACTCTGTACTCCTTGGTTAGTTTGCCTAAGATGTTTGACCATATTGACTACATCCGTGGTTGACTTTGGTTGACCGTTTCAGGACCAATCAAATTTTGGCGCCGCTGCCGGGGAGGTGTGCTGCGTATAACGAATTTGCAGATTAGTGATCTTTGATATTCACTCATTGTACATTTACCATAAACTTGTTCATATTTTTCATATAAAACAAAAACAATCGTGAAGTTAATTCGTTTGACGGATCGATTGACAAAAATATCGTTATTTCAAATTCCAAAAACATGTAAAACCCAAAAAGATTTTTCCTTCCATTTTTCATAATTCTTGCAGCTCTAAGGACTCTTAGAGTTGTTTTCTAGTGCATGCGCACTCGTTCTTCTAGGTCTACGAGCCCATTTCGTGAGCTTGTTAGAATTCCTCGAAGATACCGTAGACGTTCTGCCCCAACAGTAGGATCTGAGATCCGTACTGTTTCCACAACTTCTGTCATCATGGCAGATCTTCCTATGAATGAGCTTCTCCAAGCACCCATCGAGGGTTATGGAGATGCCATTGTTGTTCCAGCAATCGTGGCTGATAGTTTTGAGCTCAAAACCAGGTTACTTAATCTTGTAACCTCAAGTCAATTCTATGGTTTTGAGAGGGACGATCCTCATGCTCACATTCGATGGTTTAACAAGATCACATCTACCATCAAATACAAGAATGTCCCTTCTGATGCGATCAAACTTCTTCTTTTCCCATTTTCCCTCGAGGGACAAGCCCGGATTTGGCTTGAAAAACAACCCCCTCATTCGATTGAAACATGGGAAGATTTGGTCAAGAAATTTGTGAATGATTTCTATCCTCCTTCCAAGACCACGAGACTTAAAAATGAGATCATCAAGTTCACTCAGAAATTTGAGGAATCATTTAGTGAATCATGGGATCGTTTCAAAGAATTGCTTCGCAGTTGTCCTCATCACGGTTTCTCCGAGTTGATGCAACTCGATACTTTCTATAATGGTGTGAGCCAAGCTGATCAGGATTCTCTCAATGCCTCCACGGGAGGTAATTTCCTGAGTAAAACCACAAAAGAAGCTTTAGCGATCATCGAGAACAAATCTAAGGTCCGCACGACACGAAGCAAACCGGTTGTTTCCCAAGTGAGTGTTGGTCCTTCTACTTCATCGCCCGTGAGTCAATCTAGCACCGATGCTAAGATTGACAAACTCACGGAAGGTATTCAAGCTTTGGTTCTATCTAACCAAAAGAAAGTCTCTTTCACACAAACTTCTTCTCTTGCTGAAGTTAAGAAAGTGGAAGTCTGTGTTACTTGTGGTGGCCCTCACACATATTACAATTGTATGGCCACCGATGGTAACCCTTTTGAAGCTAATGCGATAGCCGGTCCTTCCAATCAAGGAGGTAACCAATACCGTCCTCCATGGACCCGAACTATCTTCCTAACCACTACCCTGGACCTCCCGGTTTTAATCAAAACCAAAATGTCCAAAACCGTAACCAAAACCAGAACCGAATGAACCAAGGTTATCAAAACCAAGGTAGTTTCAATCAAGGTCATGGTTTCCAAAATCAAAACCAAGGTTTCCAAAATCAAGGTTTCCAAAACCAAGGAAACTTTAACCGAAACCAAGGTTAGGGTAATTTCAATCCTGGGTATTTTCATGGAAATATCCAAAATCAGGGAAATTTTCAAAACCAAGGTCCTAATCAAAACAACCAAGGTCAAAATTTTCCTAATCAAACTAAAGCCATTGTTCCTACTGGACCATCATCTGATGAGTTATTAAAACAATTCATGAAATCCCAAGAGGAAATGAATAGGTTGTTGGTCAGTCAGATCTCTGACATCAAGAAGTCTTTAAATGATCGACCCTCGGGCTCAGGAAAACTTCCGAGCAACTTTATCGCTAACCCGAGGGGCGATGCTAAGGCGATCACAACCAGAAGTGGTGCTTCATATGATGAACCCACGATTACTACTACCTCTTCTTCCTCCCTTCCCAAGGTAGTGAAACGTGAACCTGAGGCGACTAAGGACAAAGTGCAATTTACAAGTCCACAAAGTACCGCACACGTCCATCCTCAGGTTGTCGCAAAAACAAAACCCAAGCCAGGAGTTGTCTTTGAACCTCTAGTAACTCCAGCTGAAGCCCCTAAATCCAAATCTTCTATTCCTTACCCATCACGTTTAAATGAACAAAAGCTCCGCGAAAAAGCCAGTCATCAAATGGATAAATTCTTTCAAATCTTCCAAGAATTACACTTTGACATAAGCTTTGCGGATGCTATCATTCTGATGCCCAAGTTTGCATCCACACTCAAACACTTGTTAAGCAACAAGGAAAAGCTGTTTGAAATGGCTAAAACTCCACTTAACGAGAACTGCTCAGCAGTTTTGTTAAAGAAGCTCCCCGAGAAGCTTAGAGACCCTGGAAAATTTCTCTTACCTTGTGTATTTCCAGGGATGGTTGAATGCTTTGCCTTGGACGATCTTGGTGCAAGCATCAACCTGATACCTCATTCAGTATGGAAGAAACTTTTTCTTCCGGAACTTACTCGTACCTGCATGACTCTTGAGCTTGCAGATCGTTCAATATCTCGTCCTATTGGAATTGTTGAGGACGTATTCGTGAAAGTAGGAAAGTTCCATTTTCCAGCTGACTTCGTGGTTGTTGATTTCGATGCTGATCCACGGGTTCCTCTCATTGTTGGAAGAGGATTCCTAAGAACGGGTCGTGCTCTCATTGATGTATTTGAGCAAGAAATCACTTTACGTGTGGGTAATGAAGCTGTCACCTTTATCCTTGACCAAACTTTGAGGTACTCCTCAAATTATGACTCTGAATCGGTTAACCGAATAGATGTCATTGATGTTGCTTCAGAGGAGTACTCTCAAGAAGTTCTTGGTTATGTTCATAATTCTTCAAGTGGTGATCCCACTCATTCTTCTCAACCTATCATTGCCGACTCTTCCCCTTCTCTCACTCCGTTTGAGGGAAGTGATTTCATTTTGGAAGAGATCGAAGCTTTTCTCAAAAGTGATTCAGTTCCTGA
>LBNU01033875.1:53560-63642 GCA_014162995.1 Artemisia annua
TATGACTCTGAATCGGTTAACCGAATAGATGTCATTGATGTTGCTTCAGAGGAGTACTCTCAAGAAGTTCTTGGTTATGTTCATAATTCTTCAAGTGGTGATCCCACTCATTCTTCTCAACCTATCATTGCCGACTCTTCCCCTTCTCTCACTCCGTTTGAGGGAAGTGATTTCATTTTGGAAGAGATCGAAGCTTTTCTCAAAAGTGATTCAGTTCCTGAGGGAATTGATAACAAAGAGATTGATCCAGAGGGAGATATTCTTCTTCTTGAGAAATTGTTGAACCAAGACAATTCTCCTCCACTCCCTCCCAAAGAACTTCATAATGAGGAAATCAAGTCTGTTGAGAAAACTGATGAATTTCCCGAGGTCGAACTCAAGGAGTTACCTCCTCATCTGGAATGCGCATTTCTGGAGGGTAATGATAAATTACCCGTCATAATTGCTAAGGATTTGAGTGAGGAAGAAAAGACTGCCCTCATAAAGGTCTTGAAGTCACACAAGCAAGCAATTGCTTGGAAACTCTCCGACATCAAGGGTATTAACCCTAAATTTTGTACTCACAAAATCTTAATGGAGGATGACTTCAAACCGGCAGTTCAACATCAGAGACGGGTAAATCCAAAGATTCATGAGGTTATCAAACAAGAGGTTCTCAAACTTCTTGATGCCGGATTGATTTATCCCATCTCAGATAGTCCTTGGGTTAGTCCCATTCACTGTGTTCCAAAAAAGGTTGGCATAACTGTTGTCACAAATGAAGAAAACGAGTTGATTCCAACTCGATTGGTTACTGGGTGGCGTGTCTGCATTGACTATCACAAGCTAAATGAAGCCACCCGTAAAGACCATTTTCCTCTACCCTTCATGGACCAAATGCTTGAGAGATTAGCGGGAAATGAGTACTATTGTTTCCTTGATGGTTTCTCGGGTTACTTTCAGATCCGCATTGATCCGCATGATCAAGAAAAGACTACTTTCACGTACCCTTATGGAACCTTTGCTTATAAACGTATGCCGTTTGGCTTATGTAATGCTCCTGGCACGTTCCAAAGGTGCATGATGGCCATATTCTCCGACATGATCGGGAAAACAATGGAGGTCTTTATGGATGACTTCTCGGTCATTGGGGATTCTTTTCAGACATGTCTCTCCCATTTAGAAAACATGCTAAAACGGTGTGAAGACACCAATCTTTGTCTAAATTGGGAGAAGAGCCATTTTATGGTCAAAGAGGGCATTGTCCTCGGCCATAAGATTTCCAAAAACGGGATTGAGGTTGACAAAGCTAAGGTTGATGTCATTGCTAAATTACCTCATCCCACCACCATTAAGGGTATTAGGAGTTTTTTGGGTCATGCCGGATTCTATCGCAGATTCATACAAGATTTTTCTAAAATCGCCCGCCCTATGACCCATCTCCTTGAGAAGGATGCGCCTTTTATCTCTCACCTGAGTGCATCGAAGCTTTTGAAACATTAAAGAAAAAGCTTACTGAAGCACCCATTTTGGTTGCCCCCGACTGGGACTTACCTTTTGAGCTCATGTGTGATGCAAGTGATTTTGCTATCGGTGCAGTCCTGGGGCAACGTAAAACCAAACACTTTCAGCCTATCCATTACGCAAGTAAAACTATGACCGAGGCTCAAACTCATTACACCACTACGGAAAAAGAATTATTAGCCGTGGTGTATGCGTTTGAAAAGTTTCGGCCGTACTTAATCTTGACGAAATGCGTGGTGTATACGGACCACTCGGCTCTGAAATAGCTCTTTGCAAAATAAGATGCAAAGCCGAGATTGCTCCGTTGGGTTCTCCTCCTGCAAGAATTTGATATCATAATTCGTGATAAAAAAGGAGCTGAGAACCTAGCTGCTGATCATTTGTCCCATCTAGAAGACCCCCACCAAGATGTGTTCGAGAAAAAGGAAATTAATGAAACGTTTCCTCTCGAAACACTCAATGCGGTTTCTTTTCGTAGAGATTCGACTACCCCATGGTCTGCCGATTTTGCAAATTACCATGCGGGTAATTTTGTGGTGAAAGGGATGGCGTCCCAACAGAAGAATAAGTTCTTCAAAGATGTTAAACATTATTTCTGGGACGACCCCTATTTGTTCAAAATCTGTGTGGATCAAGTCATTCGGCGGTGTGTTTATGGTCAGGAAGCCATTGATATTCTCAAGGCTTGCCATGTTGGACCTACTGGGGGACATCATAGTCCCAACTACACCGCCAAAAAGGTGTTTGGTTCCAGATTCTATTGGCCCACGATTTATAAGGATGCCCATGATCTAATCAAAACCTGTGACGCTTGTCAACGTCATGGGAATATTTCACAAAAGAATGAAATGCCACAAAATGCAATTCAAGTTTGTGAAATCTTCGACATCTGGGGCATTGACTTTATGGGGCCATTCCCATCATCTCGAGGAAACAAATACATACTCGTGGCTGTTGACTACTTGTCAAAATGGGTTGAAGAGAAAGCATTGCCCACCAATGATGCCCGAGTAGTTGTGAAATTTTTGAAATCTCTTTTTGCTCGATTTGGAACTCCACGTGCTATAATCAGTGATCGTGGTACGCACTTTTGCAATGATCAATTCGCAAAAGTCATGCTTAAGTATGGTGTCACACACCGTCTTTCTACCGCGTATCACCCACAAACAAGTGGACAAGTAGAAGTTTCCAATCGAGGTATTAAAAGGATACTGGAAAGGACCGTAGGTGAAAACTGTGCATCCTGGTTGGATAAATTGGATGATGCACTTTGGGCCTTCCGTACAGCTTACAAAACACCCATCGGGTGTACGCNACACACCGTCTTTCTACCGCGTATCACCCACAAACAAGTGGACAAGTAGAAGTTTCCAATCGAGGTATTAAAAGGATACTGGAAAGGACCGTAGGTGAAAACTGTGCATCCTGGTTGGATAAATTGGATGATGCACTTTGGGCCTTCCGTACAGCTTACAAAACACCCATCGGGTGTACGCCTTACAAGCTTATGTGAAGGCGTGTCATTTACCGATCGAGCTTGAGCACAAAGCCTACTGGGCCCTCAAGCATGCAAACTTCGACCTTCAAACAGCGGGTGATCACCGTAAAGTTCAAATGAATGAATTAAATGAACTGCGTGATCAGGCCTCTGAGAACTCTTTGATCTACAAAGAAAAGACAAAGAAGATCCATGACTCAAAGATTAAAAACTGCGTTTTCAACGTTGGTGATCGAGTCCTTCTTTTCAACTCAAGATTAAAGATCTTCTCGGGTAAACTCAAAACCCGTTGGACTGGACCATTCACTGTCACCAAAGTTTTTCCATATGGTACCGTCGAGTTATCTCAAGATGACGGACCTAATTTCAAAGTGAATGGCCATAGGTTGAAGCATTACTTTGGAGGGGACATGCCACCCATGGTTGTCCCGGATCTCCAAACTTTCCCCACGGACAACTGAATTCGGGGATTGAGTCAAGCTAGTGACTCGGTGAACAAAAACATAGCACAACATGGGTTTTCACCCATGTCTCTGAATTCTTTCTATTTTCTGATAACGTAACGAGAAGGGGGCAACCTCTTCTGCATCTTGTGTTTTGTGGGTGTTGTTGTGTGTACAGGATTGTTTTCCCCATTATATGAAGGCTTTCGTGCTCGTGTTTTATCTTTACTCCAGAAGTCTGGTATCCTAAATCTTATTGACTGGCGTTATCTTTTGGCATAATTAATAAACGGCCTTAGATATTACGTAGGATGACCCTCGCCTTTGAAACATTGAGGACAATGTTTATCTTTAGTCTGGGGGGTATCTTCGATTTAATTTGACTTGCACTGTTGGGTTTAAAGCTAACTCTACTTCTGAGGTATCTCTACTGCTGGCAGACTACTCTACTGCTAGATGACTCTACTGCTGTAACTCTACTGCTGGAAGGATACTGCTGTACTATCTCTGCTGCTTGATGATAAGTTTGTATACACGTCTTTATATTTATAGTAAAGATGTTTTGTAATATTCTATTGTATTAGAATATCTTTGTCTTGTGTAGGAAGTTGATGTAAGCCCGTAGGGTTCCTTGGTGTATAAAAGGTGATCCTAGGGTTAGACTAAAAAAACGTATATCTCAAATAGTATGTCATACACTTCAAGGTTGTGAAAACCGCTAGCATTTATTCAGAGTGCCGTATTAATTGATATTGAAGTGTTTAAGGTGTGAATCACTTGTGTTCGTGTCTTTCTAAGTAATTATTATATTCCACATAGTATTAAGGTTACATACAAGTCAAGCTTCTATACATTATTATCTTGGTTTTATCAAGATAGAAATTCTAGATCCCATTGCTCAATTGGGATCAACAATGGTATCGAGAGCTTGTGATCTAGGAAGCTTATCAAAAGAATCCAACAAATTCAACCGTTACTTTCTTTTCAACACAACTTTAAGCAATGTGATGAAACCATAATGGGTACTGCCTCCAAGGTTCCTATGCTGAACAAAGGTGAGACCAAGTTATGGAGATAGAATAAGGCAGATACATCCGCATGATTGACTACAAGATGGGGAGCTATTATAAATGGTACTCAAACCAACAGGTGAATTGATGCGTGCCTTCTGTTTCTATCAAAAGCAAGAAGCTGAAGATCTCCAAGAGTTGGAGATAAAGCTCATATAATTCTGTTGGGTTTAAAGCTAACTCTACTTCTTGAGGATCCTAATCTGCTGCAGCACTACTCCCTACTGTTTAGATGAGTCTACTGCTGGAAGGATACTTGCTGTACTATCTCTGCTGCTTGATGATAAGTTTGTAACACGTCTTTAAAATTATGGTAAAGATGTTTTTGTAATATTCTACTTGTATTAGAATATCTTGTCTTGGTAGTAGTTGAATTAGGCCCGTAGGGTTCCTTGGTGTATTATAAGGGATCCTAGGTTAGACTAGAGAAACCGAATTATTCTAGGTATTCATGACACCTTCAAGGTTTGTGAAACCCTGAGCATATCAGAGTGCCTCGATTATATTATACTGAAGTGTTTAAGTGTGAATCAACTTGTTGTTCGGTGTCTTCTAAGTTAATTATTATATTCAGCATAGTAATTATAAGTTATCATAAGCAAGTCAGCTTCTATATATTTATGTCTTGTTATCTAAGATAGTAATTCTAGGTTAATTGCTCAACTGGGATCAACAAGGGTATCAAGCTGTGATCTAGAAGCTGTATCAAGAAGAACTCCCAACAAACTCACTTACTTTCTTTTCAACACACCTTAAGCAATGGGTGATGAAACTCCATAATGGTGACTGCCTCTCCAAGGTTCCTAATGCTGAAGCACAGGTGAGTACGCAGGTTATGAGAGATGAAATAAGGCAATAACATCCCTCATGATGACTACAAGATGTGGGATGCTATTATAAATGGTACTCAAACCAAGTGACATTTGATTGTGCTCCGTTTCTATCAAAGGCAAGGAAGCTGAAGATCAAAAGAAGTTGGAGATAAAGGCTCATATTATTCTTTTAATGGGAATACCTAATGAATTTCAGCTTGACTTTGAAGAAATTGATACTGCTAAGGGGCTTATGGATGCTGTAGAAACAAGATTTGGTGGTAATGAGGCCATTAAGAAGGTCAAGAAGAATGCTTTGAAGCATCAGTTTGAGAACTTCATTGCTCTCAGTGAAGAAACTCTCGATGGTACTTATAACAGGCTTCAAAGGCTTGTGAGTAAGCTAAAGCTTTCTGGATACATCATCCCTCAGGAAGATGTAAATCTTAAATTTGTTAGAAGCCTTGCACCAGAATGGAGCATGCATACTATTGTGTGGAGAAACAAGGATGACTTTGATACAATGAGCTTGGATGATCTATAGAATAACTTGAAAGCTTATGAGCCTGAGTTGAGGGGTACAACAAATTCGTCTACATCAGCTGCTCAAAACATTGCTTTTGTTTCTGCTAAAAGTAATACTTCATCAGAAACTCACTCTGCTACTTATGGAGTTTCTATTGCTAGCACTAGAAACTCTGCTGCTGGTTCTGAAAACTTGGCTACTGCAAGTGATGCTGCTCTCTGTGCATTCTTGGTTGATCTCACAACAGCAACACAAGTACTCAACCAAGATGCTGATCATATTGATGCTGATGACTTGGAAGAAATTGATATGAAGTGGCAAATGGCTATGCTAACCTTGAGAGCAAGAAAGTTTTTGAAGAGAACTGGAAAGCAAATCAAACTAAATCCACAGGGCAACTTGGGCTTTGACAAGTCAAAAATGGAGTGCTTCAACTGCAATAGGAAAGGTCATTTTGCTAGGGAATGCAGAGCTCCTAAGAAGGCTGGAGACCCTACCAAGAAGGCAGCAGAAGATTCAAAGCAAACTACTGCTTTGATGTCCTGTGATGGTTTGGGTGATTATGACTGGAGTGACATGGCACAAGAAGAACCAAACCATGGTTTGCTTGCAGTGACAAGGCATAACTTTGCTCTAATGGCTTATGCTTCTTCATCATCTGGCTCAGATTCTGAGGTATCTAATGAAACTAATGAATCTTCATGTTCTTTTAAATCATTGCTGACACTTTAGAAGAACTTAAGACTAGAAATGAGAGCTTAATAAAAGAAGTTGAGTTTCTAAAACTTGAAAACATTGGATATAGAGTAGGTATTGCAAATGTTGAAAAGAAACTTGAATATATGCAAGAACTTGAAATAGAATATGTTGATAGGATTGATTTTCAGCGTGGTGAAATTGATATTAAAAATGCTGAAATAGAGATGTTTAAACGAAAGTTAGTTGAGTCTGAAAAAGCTAGGGAATTAGCAATTGAGGAAATGGATAAGCACATCATTAGAGTTGATAAACAAAAATATGCTACCTCTGTCCTTAATGGCAATGGTAAAAACATAATTGAATGTCAACTAATGAGAAATAAAAGTGGCATAGGATACAATGAGGTTCCACCTCCCATGAAGAGTGCATTTGCACCCCCTGGAAAGGAACTCTCATTTGTAGATGTTGAAGGGCTAATAAAAGAAGCAGGTGAATTTAGTAAGTCAATTACTAAAATACCAGAGGTTGAAAATTTAAATTCTGGTGCACCAATCATTGAAGATTGGGTGTCAGATTCTGAGGATGAATTAGATGAGTCAACCACTAGTTCAACACAGTGTGCTAAAAAGGAGGAAATTCCTCAAGTTGTTAAGCATAAAATTAATCAGGATAAGTTCCTAAAACCTGTGTTAGGTCATGCTTTGTCTAAAAAGGTTGTTGAGTACAAAGAAGTACCTAGAGATCAAATGAAAAGGTTTAATAACAAGCCTAGGGGAAACCAGAGAAGTTTTAATGGCTTAGTCTCAAACAGATTAGGCAATGAATTTCATCTTAATAGGAAGGCATGTTATAATTGTGGTAGTTTTGAGCATCTTATTGCTAAATGTGCTAACTATCAAAAACCTGTTTGGAACCAACATTCAAGAGTGAATCATCAAAATTTTTCAAAAAGAGATCACTCACCTACTAAAAGAAATATGGTTCCAAGAGCAGTACTGTTGAGATCTGGTGCTACTAGAACAATTGTTGCTGCTCAACCAAAAAGGCCTTTTCAAAATAAAACAACTGGGTCTACTGCTACTTCAAGAGTAAACTCTGCTGCTCAGGCAGGTTACTCTACTGCTATGTCTAAGAACCTACCAAACACAGTTGTTGGGCATCATTTTTATGCTGTAAAGGCCTCAGCTTGTTGGAGTTGGAAACCAAAATCAAATGCTTTAACTAAAGTTTCCAACAACAACAGTGCATCAATGGATCTCACTAAATACAATTATGTTGATGCACAAGGCAGATCCAAGTCAGTAATGGCTTGGGTCAAAAAGAGAAACTAATTTCTCTATTTTGTGTGCAGGGCAATCTACAAGATAAGCTAAAAGATCAAGGTATTATAGATAGTGGATGCTCTGGACACATGACTGGTGACATTTCCCAACTTGAAGATTTTGTGCCTATTGATGGAGGAAGTGTTGCTTTTGGGAATGATCCTACAGGAGGAAAGATTATTGGTATTGGTACTCTTAGGACTGGTAATTTGAGTTTTGAAAATGTGCTTTTAGTTCAAGGACTTAAGTTTAATCTCTTCAGTGTTTCACAAATATGTGACAAAAAGAACTTTGTTCTTTTTACTGACACTGAATGTTTTGTTCTTTCTTCTGACTTTAAGTTACCAGATGCCAAGCATGTGGTGCTCAAAGTTCCAAGGAATGACAACATATACAGTGATCATATAAAGAATATTGTTCCTAGAAGAGATGTGACTTGTCTTTTTGCTAAAGCCACTTTTGATGAATCCAAATTATGGCATAGAAGACTTGGACACTTAAATTTCAAAACTATGAACAAATTGGTAAAAAGTAACCTTGTAAGAGGTTTACCTACAAAAGTGTTTGAAAATGATGAAACCTGTGTTGCCTGTCAAAAGGGTAAACAGCACAGAGTATCTTTTAAGTCCAAAGCTGTGAACACTATTGATAAGCCTTTGCATTTGCTTCATATGGATTTATTTGGGCCTGTTTATGTGAATAGTTTGAATAAGAAGCAATTTTGTCTAGTTGTCACAGATGATTATAGCAGGTTTACTTGGGTATTCTTTCTAGCTAAAAAGGATGAAACAACTGAAATACTTAAGGCCTTTATAACTAGAGTTGAAAACCTGATGAATCACAAGGTTAAGATTATTAGATGTGACAATGGAACTGAGTTTAAAAATCATATCATGAATCAGTTCTGTGTTGGTAAGGGTATTGTAAGACAGTATAGTGTGGCTAGAACTCCTCAACAAAATGGTGTAGCTGAGAGGAGAAATAGGACACTAATAGAGGCTGCTAGGACTATGTTGTCAGATTCAAAACTACCTATACCTTTTTGGGCTGAAGCAGTGAACACTGCCTGCTATGTTCAAAATAGAAGTAAGATAGTTAAGCCTCATAATAAGACCCCTTATGAATTATTTCATGGTAAAAAGCCTATGATAGCATTCTTTAGACCATTTGGGTGTCCTATTACTATCTTAAATACCAAAGACCAACTAGGCAAGTTTGATGAAAAGGCTGATGAAGGATACTTTGTTGGATATTCTGTGAGCAGTAAAGCTTATAGAGTATACAATAAAAGAACAAAGTTTGTGGAAGAAAACCTGCATGTTGAATTTGATGAAAGTAAAAGCAATAGTGCAGGATCTGGCCCAGAATGGTTGTTTAATATTGATATGCTAACCAAAACCATGAATTATGTGCCAGTGGTTGTTTTGGATACTAATCATCTTGTAGGAAATCAATCAACTAACTCTGCTGCTAAGGAAGCTGGTTCACAAAATGAGTTTGTGTTGATTGAAAAGTTGAAGCTTGGATCCAATGGTTCTCCTACACAAGAGGAAAGCAGTTCAAAAGATGATGTTGTCCAAGATTCTACACCTGTAAGTGATGAAATTGTGGAACCAGTTAAGGAAACTACTCCTAGCAGCAGTCTTCCTGACTCTACTGCTATTAAGCACTCTGCTGCTGGATCAAGCAACACTACTGCTACACAAAAGTTTCCAACTTCTCAGGGTATATCTTTTGCTGATTCAACATACCTTGATGATTCCACTCCACCTGGCTTGACAGAGATTTATACTGATACTGATGATGAATCCCTTGATCCAAGTATCTTTGGAGTTGAAGCTGATATTACTAATTTGGAACTCAATATTCCAGTTAGTCCAACCAAAACTTCAAGGGTTCACAAAGTTCACCCCAAAGAAAATATTTTGGGTGATCCATCATCCTCTGTACAAACTAGAAGAATGACTAAAGAGCAAAAAGATAGCTTACACAAAGCTTTCTTTGCAAGATCTTTACATCAAAGGAACAGTCATAAAGATCTGCAAAATTGTCTCTTTGCTTGTTTCCTATCACAAATGGAACCCAAAAATGTCTATAAGGCATTATCTGATTCAAGCTGGTTAGAAGCAATGCAGGAATAGCTTCTTCAATTCAGAATACAAGAAGTTTGGACCTTAGTTGAGTTGCCAAATGGGAAGAAGGCAATTGG
>LBNU01033876.1:21479-48797 GCA_014162995.1 Artemisia annua
TTTTTTTTTTTTTTTTTTTTTTTTTTTTTTTTTTTTTTTTTTTTTTTTTTTTTTTTTTTTTTTTTTTTTTTTTTTTTTTGCAAATAACTGAAATACACAATACTTGGAAACACTTGTCATCATATATATTGTGTTGACTATACTTTACTTGCTTCAATCGCTGATTCTTGAATTTCCACTTTCTCCATTCTTTCTTCATGATTCATAATATACTTCTTCATAAAGCTAACAACTCACCAAGACTTGACTAAGGGGTAAGGCTAGGCTAAAAAGTGTAAAATATTTTTGGTATTTTTATGGTTTTAACAAAAGAAAAGAAAAAGGCTCAGAAGGTATAACTAAGGGTATCTAGCGTTAAAGATGAACGCTAACAAAAGGGTTTAAAAATTGGAAATTAACTAATCAATGTGACTAGCTAAAGATCAATAAGGAAGGCTATTTGGTTTAAATCCTAAGGTTGTCTCTTAGCATGTATGCATACTTATATTACAAAAATGTAATCTCACAACGGTCTCATAATGATTTACAAGTACAAGTTCTAGAATAAATAAAATCACCAGCACACTCATAACAAAAGATTCGAGCACATAGGATGTAAGCTCGTTATAAACAGGCTCAAATCCTCACAATTTAGTGGAAAACGTTATAATGTGTGCTAGCAAATGTTATCGATCCAAAAGTGGACTGCAATATTAATCGGGACACATCTCAATTCTTTCAAAATTACTGATTTTTCCAGTGGATAGATCCATTTATTCTAATAAATTACTCCTAAAAGTGTGAAAACAACTAGATTATAAGGACAAATAAAATTTAAAAATTAACTCGATATTAGACTTAATTTCTTATTTACCTACTCAACCCCCCCACACTTAAGTTAAGCATTGTCCTCAATGTGATAAACGAACTTAAAAGTATGAAAGTAGGGAAATGAGAAAATAAACCATGATATCCGGTTTTATGCTTCTATCCAATCGTCTGTTTCTTGCAATCAACACCTGCATTATTAGAAAACAAAAACAAACAAACAAAAAGCATTACAATTTTATTCAAATTAGTGGCACACCCCCACACTTAAGTTTGACCAAGTGGTAAAACTTTGGGGTGTAGACACTGAAAATTAAAACATCAAAAATAAACACACGGGTTGCCTCCCGAGAAGCGCTTGTTTTATTAACGAGTCCTCTGCCGGACTCAGACTTCGAATAGATTATGTAGGTGTAGTGTTATGCTTCCTTTTAGGGATGTACACCATATTTCCTATCACAATTCCCTCCCCTATTTCATCTATGTTTTCCAATGTAACTTTTTCCCATGCTCTAGGAAGAGCATCATAGATAAAACCATTATTGTGTGCCCAAGGGACCATTCCCTTGTGTGGAGCCATGAATGTGATAGCTTCATATTCAGATTCGGATGGAATTTCTTCATTAGAAATTACGTTTAATTTCTCTTTATCATAATAGAGTTTAATTCGGTGCCCATTTACAATGAAACTTCCACCATGTTTGTCATAAAGTTCAACATAACCTGATGGAAATCCATGTTTCACTACATATGGTCCGAACCATTTTGGCTTGAGTTTCGGAGCTTTAGACTTGTATTTCATATTGAAGAGCAGAACTTTATCTCCAGCTTTGAATTGTTTTCGAATTCTCAGCTTTCTATCGTGGTAAGCTTTGGTTCTTGCTTTGTATAGCTTGGAGTTCTCGTAAGCTTGAAGTCTTAACTCATCGAGTTCATGCAATTGCAAAAATCTGTTTTCTCCAGCTATTTTTAGATTAGTATTACAGCTTCTTAATGGCCAGTAAGCACGGTGTTCAAGTTCGAACGGCAAATGACATGTTTTCCCATACAAGAGTCTGTATAGTGTTGTACCAATTGGTGTCTTATACGCCGTACGAAATGCCCATAGAGCGTCGTCTAATTTTCTTGACCAAACGACAGGATTGTCCTTAACCGTTTTTTCAGGTATTCTTTTTATAGCTCTATTGGTATTTTCGACTTGACCACTAGTTTGTGGATGATAAGCTGTAGCAAAACGATGATGAACTCCATATCGTTTCATTACTTTCTCCATTTGTTTATTGCAGAAATGGGATCCTCTATCACTTATTAAAGCTTTGGGGATTCCATAGCGAGCAAAAAGCTTTTTGAGAAAGTTGACAACAACTCGTGCATCGTTAGTAGGAAGAGCTTCAGCTTCAACCCATTTGGAAACATAATTGATTGCAACGAGGATATATTCGTATTTGTGTGATTTAGGGAAGGGTCCTATAAAATCAATTCCCCATACATCGAATATTTCGCAGACTTGAATGCTCTTTTGAGGCATTTCGTCTCTATGAGAAAGGTTACCGGATTTTTGGCACACATCGCAGTTTTGAACGAGAGTATATGCTTCTTTGAAAATTATAGGCCAATAGAATCAAGCATCAAAAACTTTTTTAGCTATAGTTGAAGACCCATAATGTCCCCCAATTGGGCCATGATGACATTCATCAAGAATTTTTCTTGTTTCGGCACCCGAAACACATCTTCGGATCATTCCATCCTTGCACATTTTAAAACGGTAAGGTTTTTCCCAATAATAGTGTTTTAGTTCTGAAAAGAACTTACTACGTTGGTAGTGACTCATCCCTTTTTTAAGAATATCTCCTGCGAGATAATTTGCGTAATCTGCAAACCATGGTACTTCCTCATCATCATCTTTATCTATCGTCATGAGAGTTTCATCTGGAAAATAATCGTTAATTTCATTTTCTTTTAATTCTTCCAAATTCGGATTCTCGAGACATGACAAATGATCGGCTGCAAGATTTTCTGCTCCTTTCTTGTCTTTTATTTCGATATCGAACTCTTGCAGTAGTAAAATCCATCTGATAAGACGCGGTTTTGCATCTTGTTTGGTAAACAGATATTTGAGTGNAAATAATCGTTAATTTCATTTTCTTTTAATTCTTCCAAATTCGGATTCTCGAGACATGACAAATGATCGGCTGCAAGATTTTCTGCTCCTTTCTTGTCTTTTATTTCGATATCGAACTCTTGCAGTAGTAAAATCCATCTGATAAGACGCGGTTTTGCATCTTGTTTGGTAAACAGATATTTGAGTGCTGAATGATCTGTCAAAACTATCGTTTTTGAAAGCACGAGATAAGATCTGAATTTGTCGAATGCAAAAACTACGGCTAATAATTCCTTTTCCGTAAGCGTATAATTTTGTTGAGTGTTGTTGAGTGTTTTACTAGCGAAGTATATAGGACGAAAATGTTTTCCTTCACGTTGTCCTAAAACAGCTCCAACAGTGAAATCGCTTGCATCACACATAAGTTCAAATGGTAGTGACCAATTAGGTGCAACCATAATTGGGGCACTAGTCAATTGACTTTTCAATGTTTCGAAAGCTTTAATGCAGTCTGCATTGAAATCAAATACAGAATCCTTTTCTAAAAGTTTAGTCATAGGACGCGATATTTTTGAAATATCTTTGATAAAACGGCGGTAAAAACCGGCATGTCCTAGAAAACTTCTAACGGATTTAACGTTAGTTGGTGGTGGTAATTTGGTGATAACATCTATTTTTGCTTTGTCTACTTCCATTCCTGAACTTGATATTTTGTGTCCTAACACAATTCCTTCAGTCACCATGAAATGACATTTTTCCCAATTAAGAACTAGATGTGCAGCTTCACATCTCTCAAGCATTTAATCGAGATTGGAAAGACAAGTTTCAAAAGAATAACCAAAAACGGAAAAGTCGTCCATGAAAACTTCCATAGATGTCTCAAGCATGTCTTGGAATATTGCGATCATACACCTTTGAAAAGTTGCAAGTGCATTACACAGACCAAAGGGCATACGCCGGTAAGCGTAGGTTCCAAAAGGACATGTAAATGTAGTTTTCTCTTGATCGGCTGGATCGATAGGAATTTGGAAATATCCCGAAAAACCATCAAGGAAGCAAAAGTATTTGTTCCCTGCTAATCTTTCGAGCATCTGATCCATGAATGGTAGAGGAAAATGATCTTTCCTGGTGGCTTTGTTAAGTTTTCTGTAATCAATACATACTCGCCATCCAGTGACAGTTCTAGTAGGAACTAATTCATTCCTTTCGTTGGTCACTGTAACACCCCAATCCGAGAAGGGCTAAAGTGTAACATTATGGAGTTAAATCAGAACACAAGTGAAACGGAGATACATTTATAATACAAAGTTTACAAGGGTTACAAAGGGAAACTAAACAAAGTACGAGATACAAAAGGGGCAACGATAAAAGAACTAAGCCCAAGTACAATATACTAAGCCCAACATCAAATACTTCTAATCATCTCTAAGTCCAGCCAGTAGCTAATCAGGGTGAAGTCTTCTAAGCCCAAAATAAGATCTCTCATCCATAAGTCCAACTTCCTACTAAACCTGCCGCATGAGAAAAGAAATGCGGCTGAGCTACGAGAGCCCAGTGAACAGATATGAAAGTAACAAGCAATATAGAATGATATAGATAAAACAATGGAAAGGTAAACTAAAACATAAAGGAAGTACAACCGAAGTAAGAAGAACCTGTATTGAAGTTGTAAAGGTATAAGGTATAATGGTTATGTCAGTTATCCACCACGAGCCCAAGTCAAGTCAAGTATCAAGTCAAGTCAAGTAATCAAGTAACCATGCATCCGGAGGGGAGACCTCGGGATACCAAGTATAATATGAGGGGATACCTCCAAGGGTTGGAGTAGCTAGCTCCCAAGATGTGAAAGACGTGTATCGCACACACCATCAGTCACCAAGTATATAACAAGTAATATCATGATATATCCATCAAAACAAGTAAACAAATCTAGGATGCATCCATACGCCCCAGTCGGCCAAGTACTTCCTCTACGTAACAAGTCAAATAAGGGACGGGATAGGTCATCACTCTCCTACCCTAGAGTCATGCCATCGGTGCATCAATGACACGGACATGGAACCCCCATGCCTAGTATACAAATGGTGGATCATAGTCTCAAACTGTGGGTCAAGGGTCAACTCAAGTATCAAGTGTACAAGTACAAGGTTCATATAAAGTGGTTCAAGTCAAGAGTCCATATCAAGTGATTCAAGTCAAGTTTCATATCAAAGGTTCAAGTCAAGATTCAAGTAAAAAGGTTTCTTATCAAGGCCCATAGTAAAAAGGTTCAAGATGGAAAGGTTTATACCAAGGTTCATACTGCGAAGGTTCATGTAGATTTCATGCTTAAGGTTCAAGGTAAGGGTTCAATAGTGAGAGAGTACGTAGAGTTTAGTGTATAGGTTCATGTCATAAGTTCAATGTAGAGGTTCATATTAGGTTCCAAATAAAAGTTTATGGCAAGGGTTCAATTCAAATGTTTATGTCAAATTTTCAATTAAAAGAAATCTTTAATAATGGTTCTTATGAAATAAAGGTATTCAATAAGGTAGTCCTTAAAATAAATATTCATAAAATTAGTGGAACTTCATATAAAAGTGGTGTTACATAATGTTCATAATCCTCATTTAAAAATAGTTTTTTCCTCAAAACATTTTCATAATATAATTACTAAAAGTTTTCACATCCGGTTATAGTATTAAAAGCACTTTCAAAATATCAAGGGCTATATCAAGTTCAAGTCAAGGTTTGAATCAGGTATCATAGTATAGGTTTTCAAGTCAAGGTCTAAGTCAAAGATCGAAGTAAGTGATTTTAGCATAGGGTTCAAATCAAGGTTCAAGTTAATATTATCATATCAAGTTTATTTATCAAGTGTATCCTTACAAGATTATTTCAAGGTTCAAGAATCGTAGTGTAAGTTTCAAGCAAGGTCCAGTTTTAAAAGGATCATAGCAGGGTTCAATAATCAAGGAAACATAGCAAGGTTCAATAATCAAGGGAACATAAAACGGTTCAATAATTAAGGGAATATAACAAGGTTCAATAATCAAGGGAACATAACAAGGCTCAATAATTAAGGGAATATAACAAGGTTCAAGATATCAAAAGAAGAGGAAAGACAAGAGTGTATGAGAAACCTGTAGATAGGTCAGAATATTTGTACCTTAACGCGTATGCAAGGAAAGCAAACGAATGAATGAACACAAGGAAACAACGTCACACCTCTTCAAATGATCTACACGAAATAGGGATCACTTAATATTTATATGTTTATTTTATAATTTATAAATGGTCTTTATTGATTTATACTTATAGTTATATTCATAACTCATTTTAGGTTTATTTTACAAATCTGGGTCAGTTTCTTATGAATTTTAAGACACATCAAATGAAATCCAGAGACTCTCCCAATTTTTCCTGAGGTTCCCACATAAGTTAAGTAGTTACTCAAATTTTTGCAGATTTTATTAATAAGTGTAAGTACCCTTTAAAATTCACCTTTCCAGACCTACCCAGAAAAATAACTGCACGAACACCCAGAAAGATTGCCTTTGGTTAGCCCATTTATACTCTTCAGGAAACTCTACAAAAATTCCAGGAAGTCACACATATCCTATATTTAACCCCTGTAAAAGGAGAGACCTTAACTCTTTATAGTTTGAAAATGATAAATCAAAAACTGCTACTGATTTTCAGACCCGATTTACTCAGCTTTGACACTTAATCTTGTAAAAATCAAAAAGCTTACCTCCCGACCTCTAATCACCATGAAATTTATATTTCCAGAAAGTAGACAAGTAATACTTATGTTTAGACTCAATATCGCTTAAAAACACATTGGTATCATCAAGATTCACCCCATTCAATCCGACCTAAATTCTGGACAGCAACTTGTTAAAACAGAAACATCAAAATCCCTAACTCTTTAAACCCTAACCGACCCTTACTTATTTATTTTATAGGGTTTCCATTATATAATTCTCTATTAATCCAGGTCATTAATGAATACATAATGATTTCATGATTACAAATTAGAGCTTGTACATGTTAGGTCGATTATAAGTGTGTTCATTCGTTATTTTATGTTAGAAAATTCACTCGGTAATATTTTCTTGTCCTAAATCATGCGTACACTTATATAACCTTGTAGAATCAGTTTCAAAACTTATCAAACATCATGTAAACATGTTATATTATGATTGAAACAAAAAAGAAAGAGTAGGAATAAAATACCGAGCCAAAAATTATGAATACCCGATTGGTTATGAGTGATTTTTGAATTGTTTCCAAGCCTCCCAATGGATTCTCGCCAAACCAAAGCTTCTACATGATCCTAGAGTCACTAACATTGCCTTGGTACCTTCTTGGATGATCAAAGTCGAGTGAAGTGGGTGCAAAAAAATTAGTGCCGTGAGTTTGTAGAGAAAAATTAGGGTTTAGGGTTTTGTTTATGAAACGTAATGTGTTTGTGTGTGTAGAAAATAAAACTGGTCCTCCCATTTGATGTGGTTCACGAATTTGGGTTGGAAATAGGCCTAGAAAGATCATGGTTTAAGTCTCTTGGGCCAAGGGTTGGGTTAAGATGGATTTAAGTTGCGTAACGAAAGAAAAACAGCCTAAAACGACATCCCGTGCAACATAAATAATTTCTCGAATTTATTTTAGGTCACAAATTTATTTTGGAGTTCAATTATGTTCAAATATTTCTAATATGACGTTTCATTATAGTTTTATGGGTTTATAGTTAGTTGTTTAAATTATCTTCGCGTTTATAGTTACTTGTATCGTTATTTAAAAAAAAATTCAAATTATACGTAAAATTAGGATTACGGAATTTAGGGTTTTACAGTCACTACGGTCATTCCTCCTTTCTTTGGAACACAATGAACTGGGCTCACCCATGGACTATCCTCGATAGGATAAATAATACATGCGTCAAGAAGTTTGATGATTTCCTTCTTAACCACTTCTTTCATATTGGGGTTGAGTCGACGTTGTCTTTCTACAACGGGTTTAGTACCTTCTTCACAATTGATTTTGTGTTTGCAAAAATCTGGGCTAATTCCTGGGATATCAGAAGTTTTCCACGCAAAAGCGCGTTTATGCTTCTTAAGAACAGAAACGAGTCTTTCTTTTTGATTTGTTTCGAGCAACGACGATATGACTACTGGAAGAAGTGAATTTTCTTCTAAGTAGGCGTATTCGAGATTATTGGGAAGAGGTTTGAGTTCCAAATCAGTGGGTGGTTCTTCCAGAGATGATTTGATTTTCATTTGATCTTTTTCAGTGATATCTTCAAATTTCTCTTCTTTCTCTTCTTCTTCTTCTTCGAATTTTACTTCCATGAATTCCTCAAATTCTTTATCAGAATCTGTTTCACTGATCTTTTCGGAAGTAGTCATGAAGGGTTTCGAATCGTCAAGTAATGCATCCAATTCTTCTTCAGTGACTTCATCAATTACATCGATGTTATAGCATGTGTCATCACTGGAATTCGGATATTTCATTGCTTTATCGATTAAGAAAGTGATTCTATCTTCTCCTACTCCAAGATTAAGTTCTCTGCCTTTGACTTTGATCATGGCATCAGCGGTGTTTAAGAAAGGTCTTCCTAAGATTAAGGGTACTCGACTATCTTCCTCCATTTCTAAGATGACAAAATCCACAGGAAAAACAAATTTACCAACTTGAACAAGCATATTTTCAGCAACCCCAACAGGATATTGGTATGTATGGTTGGCTAATCTTATACTCATCTTAGTAGGTTTCAATGTATTGATGGAAAGTTTAGAATACAACGAATAGGGCATCAAATTGATACTTGCACCTAGATCGGCTAAAGCATCGCATGTGATGTTGTTTCCTAAAGTGCATGGTATGAGAAAACTTCTGGGATCTCCGAGTTTTGGTGGAATTTTGTTTTGAATGATAGCAGAACATTCTTCATTGAGAACGGTAGCGGAAATTTGTTAACTTGTTTCGATTATTAAGAAGTTCTTTCAAAAATTTCCCATAATTGGGCATTCCAGCTAGAACATCAAAAAGGGGTACGTTTATTCTAACTTCTTTGATCATCTCGATAAACTTCTTATTTCGCTCCTCTCTTTTCTCTTTTCTTAGGGCTTGTGGATAGGGTATTTTTGGTATGTAAGGTTTTATTGGTTGAACGATATTTTCTTTGGCTGGTGTTTTGGTTGGTTTTTCTTTAGCTGCTTCTTCTTCAGCTTCTTCCTCTTCCTCATCTTGGTTGATAGGATTATCGGTAGGAACGGGTGGTGGATCATATGAGAGACCACTTCGAGTGAATACAACATTGATATGCTCATTTCTGGCTTTTGGTGGACGATAACTCTTATCGTTAGATCCAGACGGTTTTGGATTGGATTGGGTGTTACTTGGTAATGTACCAGGAATTCGAGAAGAAAATTGATCAGAAAGTATACCAAATTTTTGTTCAAGATCATGGATAGAAGCTTGATGATTTTTCTGACCTTGCTCAACTTTGGTTTTGAGATTGAAAAATTGAGTTTTTACAAACTCATTTGTCGATCTTTGAGTAGTTACGAAATCTCGCATCATTTTTTCGAAATCAGACTCTTCCTTTTTATCGGAATTTGATGGGTTTGGATTGTCTGTTCGAGGTTGAGAATCACGGTTGTTATCCCTTTGTTGGCAGTCTTGCCAATTTCCAGAACTTCTTCCGTAATAATTACCACGAAAACCTCCTCCACGATATCCTCCTTGGACATAGTTGGTTCCCCTTCGATGGGTCTATTCATAGGTTGGTCATCACACTCGGACGATGTGTGATTTCCTCCACAATTATTACAGCCATCTCGCATTTCTTTCATTTCTCCTTTTATATCTTTGTATTGCGAGTCGATTTTAGAAGTCAAGGCTTCTAATTTCTCCATGAGTTTCGAATTATCTGAACTTTCGGCAAAAGCAACGGTTTTTCGCATGGGTTTGGTTTTGGAATCTTTTTACCAATCGAGTTTAAGGAGTACTCGATCTTCGAGAAGTTGATATGCCTCGTTAGGAGTTTTGTAAAGAAAAATTCCTCCGGCATCAAGGATTGCTTGGGATGCCTCATCAAGACCATGATAAAAGATTTGGATTATTGTTCCTCGTCCTAAATTATGACCATGAAAACTTCGAAGCAAATCTTTCATGCGAAGCCAAGCTTCGACAAGAGATTCATTAGGATTTTGTGTAAAAGCACGGATTTCTCCCATTAGTCTATCATACATGGCAGGTGGAAAGAATCGGCTTACAAAAGCTTGCCTCATCGCCTCCCAATTATTGATAGTTCCTGGGGTTAATTCGTTATACCATACTTTGGCATCTCCGGCGAGTGATGATGGAAAAAGTTTGAGCTTAATAGCATCGACATTGGTATCACCATAACGAAACATGCCACAAATTTCAATGAATTCGGCAATGTGTTTATGCGGATCGGCCCGCGAACGGCCATCAAATTGACGGTCTTTGATCATAGAAAGATGGTGACCTTTAACGGTAAAGTTTTCACCAAGGTCGGCAACAACAATAGCAGCTCCAGGAGTGGGTGCTACGGTTCGATTGGCGGCCCACATGGGTTGATCGTCAGCCATGGGTATTGGTTTAAAAAGATCGGAAATGGGTTGTTCGTCGGAAAGATTATCAAACCAATTAAGAATAGATGAAGATCTCTTCTTACGAAACAAACTTTCGGGATTGGATAAAGGTGTACTAAGCTTTTTAGTAGTAGAACGAGTGTTCATACAACTACCAAGAAAATCGAGGCAATTTCCTAAACAAACAAACTAAGTAAAATAAAATTTTTTGAAACAAAAAGTCTATCCGAATCGGTTGGATGCCAAACCGATCGGATGGATGCTACGATTTTTTTTTCTTTTTTTTAGAAAACGAACACGAAAAGAAACGGACTTTTAAAACTTAAAAGAAACCCAATCAAAATCCTCGGCAACGGCGCCAAAAACTTGATGTGCGTTTTGTTAGTGCAAGTTTTAAATTTATAAGGGTGAATTACCGAATCTAGAAACAACACATACGAGCAAGTGTACTCGTCCGTTATAGCAAGATATGATGGTAAGTCGGGATCGTTCGCAGGGATTTGTGAGTGAATCAAAATATAATTCTAAAAGTAAATCTCTAATGTACGCAAATAAGATAATAAGCAAATTCAATAATTTAAAAACTACACTTGTTTAGACTAGTTTGCTACTTAATGACACACATGATTGTGATAACTTTTGATAACATGTTGGTTGTGATAATTAGATGGAGGTCTAATCTATTGTTTCTACAAGTTAAACCTTTGTCAAGATTTTAATTCATAAAAACAAGCTTTAGGTGTAAACCAGTCAATTCAAGATCAATCCAAGGTTCATAAGGTATGGTGATTATCTTAAACACAAAAACAAACTCTTATTATAAATCAAATACTCTTAGGAAATGGTCAATACAAAAGGTAACCCATTCATAGACAAAAAAGGTTACAATTGTTTATAAACATCTAAACTTTCGTCCAACTAAAGGTTTACAAACAATCCGATTTGTTGTTATAAAAGCATTCTCATTACAATCATACTTCTTGTTTCTTTGTTTAGTCAAGAATTATTATGGTTTAAAACAATCATTCATAGACAAATGATTATAACTAGTTGAATAATACCAAATCTTTCGACCCTTGAAACTATTATCAATTAGTTAACCTTGACTCAACAAATGTCACTATGAATCTTAGGTACAATTGGTTCTTAGGATTGACTTGAAATTGAATTAAAACATATTATCACAATCATACTATCACTAAGCATAAAACATCATCAAAACAAGTGTAAAAAGGCTACTAGCCACTCATAGCAAACATGTAAATAAACTCGGAATATTTAACATTAGAATCTATGGTTTTAAGTCTTACAATGCTTTGAAATTGATAACAAATGACAAGGTATTGATAACCTAAGTATTGGTGATGATTTCTTGAGATTTTTGGCCTCCAAATGTTGCTTCCTTGGTCCTCCAAAGTTCCTGGTTCTTTCTGCACGAATTTTCCTTCTTTGAGAGCTAGATGATGATAGTAAATGAGAGTAGTAATGATAGTAATTGATCTCTTGAATTGTGTGTTGAATGGTGTACTCTTGGGTTCCTTTTAGGCTTGTCAAATACTCCTAGTAATGAATAGGGACATAAATGCTGGAGCTTGGACAACAAGACACTAAGAAGGGCCTAGAACAATGGGACAAAAGGCCAAGATTCGTGCACAAGAAGTTGGTAAAATCAGGCAGTGAACTCCATCCGATCGGTTGCGGGTTGGCACCGATCGGATGGTGGTGGTAATTCTGGCCATCCGATCGGATGGACTCCAACCAATCGGATGGTAAGTTCTGTATAACATTGATGTTGACTTTTCTTGCGTAGATCTTTATGCACTATCCAAACTTGATTAACTCTGAACTTTGGAACTTTGAAATGACAAAAACTTAGGTTCTCCTTATGAAATGTGTCACAGATTGGACTTTGAACTTGGGAATCTTCGTGTAATCGCATATACTTCATTTTCTTCACTTTTTCTCTGTTTTTCCTACATTTGGCTACATATGCTACAAAAACATACTTTGATACGATTTAGTGGCAAAAGCATATAAAAGTAACCAATTAACATACACAAAAACACTAATAACGCTTCTAAAAACATGTTAACTTTGAGCGTTATGAAGTTCTTACAATATCCAATGAAGATCCCTATGTCTGCTTTGGCTTTGAGCTTTCCAAAGTCATCACGATCATTATGTGGGTAGCAGAGAGCGCCGAATACATGAAAGTGTTGAACGTTTGGTTTGCGTTTATGAACAATTTCATAAGGAGTTTTGTTGTGGCGTTTGTTAATCATACAACGATTTTGGGTGTAACATGCTGTTGATACAACTTCAACCCATAAGTAATCTGGTAATTGAGCATTTATGAGCATCGTTCTTACAGCTTCCACTAACGTTCTGTTGCATCTTTCGACGACTCCATTCTGTTCTTGACTTCTGGCAATAGATGTCTGATGTTCAATTCCCACTTTCTCAAAGCAATCTCGAAGAATTTGATTCTTGAATTCAGTTCCATTATCCGTTCTAACCGTTCTGACTGTGTTACGAAGTTGAACCTGAATTTTTGTGAGAAAGGTGATGATCATTGAAGGAGCTTGATCTTTGCTTCGAAGAAAGTAAACCCAAGTCCATTTGGAGTAGTCGTCAACAATTACGAAGATGTACCGTTTACCATTGATCGTTTGTACACGCATTGGGCCACACAAGTCCATATGAAGTAGGTGAAGAATGATTAGAACTGGGTTCAGTTTTAGAATTGAATTGTGCACGTTTGCTCTTTCCTTGTTCACAAGTTGGACATAAGTGATCCTTTGAATATCTGAATCTTGAAAGACCGTGAACTAGTTTATGGCGTGCAAGCTCTGTCATGGTTTTGAAGTTGAGATGAGACACACGCTTGTGCCCCAACCAGGATTTTGTCGAAGTTGCTTTTGAAAGAAGACATATGGGAGAGGAAGCAATCATGTCTGACATGGAGATTGTATAAAGACTGGTTCCCCGTGTGCCTGACATAAGATCATTCCCTTGTAGATCGTGAACGAAGCAAGTTTTCTCCCTAAATGCTACTTCCAAATCCCCATCACAGAATTGACCGACTGAGAAAAGGTTGTGACCAAGGCCTTCGACATAATAAACACGACTAATTTCGATGTTCCCACTGACATAATCACCGTATCCCATAATAGCTGCGAAATGATCGTTCCTGAATCTGATAGTGCCAATGAACTTTGAGACAAAGTTTTTCAACAGTTTAAGATTTCCTGTCATGTGTCGGGTACAGCCGCTATCAACAATCCAAAGAACAATTTGCATCACCTGCATCACACGAAGACGACGAAGATGGAGTGATGGTAACGGTGGAACCCGTAGAAGTTGTGGGTTCCGATGGGTTAGAAACACAAGCATAATAATCTTAGGTATCTATTTAAAACTAGGTTTCCTTTGTAACCATCGTTTCCATGACTAACTAGTTCGAGCTTTCTTCTTAGTGAATTCGCTAAGTGCAATATTAGTCTTAGGAGTTGTGTTTCAACTATGGGTGTGACTATATCATCCTTAGAAACTACACTTGGCTTTCTACCTAGCACAAACTTAGAAGCAATAGTGGGCCTAGTGGTGATTGATCGGTTGTAAAGTATATATCAAATATATACGATACGCACAATACTCACGAGTCAACAAATCAATCTTTTAGGAAAAAGTTAACGTGCAAAACTCACAAGTATGGTGTATGTGATACCGGGCAAGTGTTACCCAGGTCGTGTCCCAACGAGGTGTGAATTGAGGATATCGTTTGAGGTTAGTAATTAAAATGCTTGAAAGTTGGATTGTCACTTTTGTTTAGTTTTAAAGTAAAAGATTAAAAACTATTTTAAGTGATTAAAACTAGATTAATTAAACATTACTACAAAGATAATAATAAGCTCTAGAAAATAAGATAATAAAAAAAGATATCCTTGCTAAGTAAGGTGGAAAGTTCATTAAGTGTGAATTTCTTTTATAGCATGTGATTAACTTATACCCTTTTAAAAACTATTTTTCTCATAGCGTTGGTTTATTTTGAAAAACAATTCTTTAACAAGATAAAAACTAATCAAAGTATTAAAAAGGATAAAAACTACTAATGTCTAATGTTTCACAATTAATTTCACAAACCACCTTAACTTAACAAGCATATAATAGGTCTACTCGTTACGCATAATAATTAAACTAAAAACAATTAATTCTACAATAGTAAACATAATATTAAACTAAGTATTTAATCTAAAAATGATAAAAAGGTAAGAGATTAAAACCCGGTGATTTATACGAGAGAATTACCACCCGATCTTATAAACTAAATAAATTATTAAAGTTTATTTATCTATTAACTTTAATTTTACTAATTAGTTAATAAAGTTGAAAACTTTGTCAACTAAATAGCTTAATAAAAGTTATTGAAGTTGTAAACTTTAATGATTTTTAAGCTTATAAGACCTTTAAGCTCCACGCCTTAGGTCACGAAAGATAAGAAAATAAAGAAAAATAAGAACTTTGTTAGGGTTAGTACAAAAGCTAATGAACAACAATTTATAAAAATATTTTTTTTGATTTTTTTAATAGTAAAGCGTGAAAAATATCTTTTGTAAAAGCTAAAAATGACCGAAAACTATTTTTTTTTGGATTTTCTAAAAATAAGCTACGATCTTTTTCTATCTTTTTTTTTATATATATATATATATATATATATATATATATATATATATATATATATATATATATATATATATATATATATATATATATATACTTACTATTAAAAACTAAATAAAGATACAAACTTTTATAAAAGAAAGAGATGAAAAAGAAGTCAATATATATGAAACTACTCGAACATAATAAAATCTAAGCTAATAATAATGATAACAATCATTAAGCTAAAAATGACAATAAATAAACAATAATATATAAAGCTAAACTACTAGGACTAGTATTATAACTAGAATAGGTATCAATAAGTATTATATTTGAACCTTCTAAAGGATTAACTTTGGCAAGTTATCCTTTCCGTCCCCTCATGGTTGGTCTGCAGCCCTCATGACCCGGACTGTTAACGTGTGGTTCANTTATATATATATATATATATATATATATATATATATATATATATATATATATATATATATATATATATATATATATATATATATACTTACTATTAAAAACTAAATAAAGATACAAACTTTTATAAAAGAAAGAGATGAAAAAGAAGTCAATATATATGAAACTACTCGAACATAATAAAATCTAAGCTAATAATAATGATAACAATCATTAAGCTAAAAATGACAATAAATAAACAATAATATATAAAGCTAAACTACTAGGACTAGTATTATAACTAGAATAGGTATCAATAAGTATTATATTTGAACCTTCTAAAGGATTAACTTTGGCAAGTTATCCTTTCCGTCCCCTCATGGTTGGTCTGCAGCCCTCATGACCCGGACTGTTAACGTGTGGTTCATGAGCTTAGTGCAATATACCCGCTATCTCTAAAACTTTTCCACACATAGAGTTTAAGCTGAACTCTGTGGAACTTGTATTCACTCTATATCTACTTAAACCTATGACTCTCACTCAACCCTAGTGTTGACTTTTAAGCATCTTCTCCTAGGTAATTGAGCTCTTTAGGAACCCTGGCACGGAGAAGAACTGGACATGAGGACATCCACAATAGTTATCATTCATCTGTTTTTGCTTTAAAACGTATCTTAGGGACCTCTCTTTTCGTAAAAGTATATCTTTTACTATAAAAACTCTGATGAATAAATGAATGATAACACCTTTTTTCAAAAACGTCTCTTTTCAAGTCGTTTTCTATTATCTTGTCTTTGTTTCCATGAAGTAATAGCCCAACTCTAAATCCGTTACGATCTATGAAAAATGGGGGTGTTACAGAATGGCGAGTCCATCGTTAATTTTATTTGGAGCATCGAGGCAAAAGAAGATAAATTTAAATATTATTTATTCCAAGGACCAATGAATTAAACTTAAAGAACGATGAGGGACCAAAGGTGTTTATTTCATATGAAATTTTAAAGAAGACAAGGACTATAATTGAAGCCAAGGGGTGTAAACTGGCAAATTAAACCAAACTTCTAATTAAATCTTCTTCTAGAAAAGTGCGAGCCCCACCATATGCACATCCATTTCAATTATATAAAATCCCAACGTCACAATTTGTTTATTAAGAAGATATCAAAAGTCCATCGCCATGTGTCCCAATCAAAGTTCGCCACCTCACGTGCACATTGAATAAAATAAAATGCAAATTTGATATCTTACTTTGTGTTTGGCTCGTGTACTACAACTCCCAAAGAAAATTATTTTGAGGCGCGTGGAAAATGAAAGACCAAGTGGAGCAGTGTATTTTTATGGGCCAACAACTTCATTAAAGAAAGGGAATATTATCTTCTTGCAACAACCGGATCATGCCATGTGGCCATGTGTGTGATTAAAATGTACAGATTAATTATTGATAACGGTCAAATTGATAGAAGGCATTCAAGAGATGTGAAGCTATTTAAGGGGACGTATGGTGCGACAGTTTGGTTGTTTAGCAGTTTTTTTTCATTCCTCAGATCTTACACACACATTAGTATAGTGTATTGTTTTAAATTCCAACAGTAGCTCTTCACTTTTATACCACAACTTTATTTTCTGTATTGTTTTAGATTCGAACAATAGTTCATCACTCTTTGGTTTATTTAATAAATTTTCAGTATTTCCATTTAAAAAAAAAGAAAAGAAAAAAAAAAATCATCATTGAGCTTTTCCTTACATTTTCTTTATCTTGCACACACAGTTTATTTTTATGTATTAGAGTAGCAGTAGCCAGTCTTCACGTTTTCGATTTATATTATGTTTTAACTTTATATTTAGCATTTTAATTTAAGTCTTCTTAAGCATTTAATTTCTGCAATTTTATTTTAGTTTTCTTTTGTTTAGTAATCATTCTAGTTTTAATACTAGTCCGATCTACTCTAGTTTTAATACTAGTCCGATCAGTGAGAGGTAGTATAAACGGTAGTTGTCAAACTCCAATAGATCTATCAATTATATTCGCGTTCATTCGCAAGTGATTAGATTCATGAATTTGGTTATGTAGTGGTGGCAGATAGTTTACTCGTGCAACAACCAAAAAAAACTGTATTCGTTTAAAGCATGTATCCCCCCCCCCCCCCTCATAGGGCTTGTAAAGCATTTAGAGTGAAAATTTTAAAAGGTGTGAGGCTACGAAACTCACCTGGGTCTAAGGTAAGTAGGGTAAGGGTTTAGACAGCTTACTCACGTATCCTGGGGGTAGTGTAGGTGTGTGTATGTCAAGTCTTAGTTTAGATTTTCTTAACTAATCACTCTTAGTTTTTCTTGATTTAGATATAACATAACACCGTTTGGGCCATCGTAATTCAGAAGTATAACTCCTCACATGAAGCTCCCTACTATTATATTATGCTGCCAACATAATACCGTTCGGGCCATCATAATTCAGAAGTATATAACTCCTCACACGAAGTTCCCTACTATTGAGTTATGTTGTTATTAGGTTTAATTATAACATAACACCGTCCGGACCATCATAATTCAGAGGTCATGCAATAATCGTTTGAGGAGCCAGGGCACTTTAAATCGTAAACCCAGCAAACTCATCAAAACGAAATATCCACATGATACCCCTCACATGAAGCTCCCTAGTATTGTGTTATGTTGCTAACTTGAAAATATGTTTTTGATAATTATATGAAAAAAGTCTATTTATACCCTTCAAGTTTACATATTTACACTTTTTACCCAAAACTTACAAACTTATAACATTTAAGCATAAAACTTTATATGTTTTACACAATTAGTCCCTATACTTATATACTTTAGAGAAATGACAGAAATGGTCCTTAAACTATACTAAATTTCAATATTTACCCTTTATACCCTTAACTTAACAATATTTGCAAAACTAGTCCTTATAAGTTTATAACCTATATTACTTTCTATCCTAGGGTTTTAGAACTTTGCAAAAAGGGTCTTTGTACTTATAACTTCTAAGAAATGTCAAAAACAGTCCCTAAACTTCATCTTTTGAGAAAGTTATAGTATATACCCCTATGCATAAATACTATTGCAAAACTAGTCCTTTTTCCATGCAAATTGTATTTTTATGAAACAAAAGAGTTTTCTAGCTTATGTTTAGTTAATATATACTTAACTAAGTCTCCTAAATCAAATTATATCACATAATAAGGCAATTTAGCATAAAAACACATAATTATCAAATATTAGGGTTTTAAAATGAAAACTTGTAGAAGAAAAGGTTCAAGGCTCTAGCTTAGGGTTCTAAGGGTTCCAAGGCATGCTATAATTATCTTAGGTCGGTACTAAAGGTATTAGGATCAAAGGTTAGGCTTACCTAGGTCTTGGGAGGTCCTAACGAGGGTTTAGGGTTTGCTCGGCTATAATGAAGCTCGACAAGGGACTAAGGCTTCGCTACTTAACTTCTATGGGTTCTAAGGGTCTTATACTACAGAAATGTTTAGGTAAAGAAGAGAGGGGAGGTTAGAAGAGAAGTGGTGGAGGGGGGTCGCTATTTATAGGGTGCGAAGGAGTAGCGAGCAAGAAAGAAAGGGTGAGGTATCGAGGGGGGGGGGAAGCTGACTCATGGCAGCTAGGGTGTGAAGTGGAAGACCTAATGGGTGATGAGGATGAGCTATGGTGTAGCTAGGGGGCGCCATAGGCCGGTTGTGGCCATGGTGAAGGCGCGGAAGAAGAAGGTGGCAAGGTGGTGATGCACCAACTTGCTTGCTTGCTAGGGAGGTGCTAGGGTGCTAGCTTGGTATAAGGGAGGTGCTATAGGGTGCTTGGTTGAAGTATTTCAGGTGCTAATGTAGCTTAGTTTAGGTGTTAGGTTTAGTTTTAACCTAGTTTTGTCTTGTGAGAGTTTAGAGTTTAGCCTAGGGTTTAGTGCCTAGTTTAGGATCCTATGAGTGTTTTGTGACTAAGATTAAGTCCTAGGAGGCTTATACTAAGTGGTGGTAGCTTATGGTAAAGATTTGGGAAAGTTTAACTTAGTTTCCGGGAAGTTATGACCTAGTTACGGTTTGGTGCTTATGGGACTTGTACCTAAGTTCTAGATAGTTATATTATGATCTAAGAAGTCTAATATTTCCTAAAGTTGCTATTGTAACTTATACCTAAGCCTTGAACACTTTCAAAATAAAGCAGATAAGCAATTAGGGTTTTAAAGATAACCGTAAACACATAGGTGCAATTAGGGTTTTCTAATAAGCATAGTGTACTAGAGTGATAGTTTATATAGTGAAAATGAGTTTGTAACCTTGACTTGACATACTGGGATGTTTACATCAAGTAAACATAGTGGTGGTTGGCATAGGTAGATACGTGAGCTTGTCTAAAGGTTAGTTAGGTCATAGAGATATAGTAAAGCAAAAATTTTACTCGAGAAATAGCTATAGGCATTTCTAACCTAGATTGTGCTTAGTGAGGGCCTAAGTTAAGTTATTAAGGCTTTGCTAACCTATGGGGAAGTTCGTGAGTTGCTACAGTCTCCCATCCTAAAAGAAAATCTTGTCCCGAGATTTAGTTAGTGTTAGTAGGCGAGGGTGAGAATAGATGGGGATATTTAGCACGGATTTGATCCTCTCGTTCCCATGTATACTCTGGTCCTATCCTAGAGTCCCAGCGTACCTTGACGATAGGAATCCGGTGATGTTTTAGATTTTTTACCTCTCGGTCCATGATTTCCACTGGTTCCTCAGTGAAATTGAGCTTATCATACAATTGAAGCTCTTTCATAGGAATGATGAGTGATTCGTCGGATAAACACTTCTTAAGATTTGAGACGTGAAATGTGTCATGTATGTTACTTAGTTCATCCGGCAATTCAAGTCGGTATGCCACTGGACCAATTCGTTCTAGAACCTTAAATGGTCCAATGTATCTCGGACTAAGCTTTACTTGCTTTCCGAAACGAAAGACACCTTTCCTAGGTGAAACTTTCAACATAACCTTGTCTCTGACTTGAAATTCTAAAGGCTTACATCATATATCGGCATAACTCTTTTGCCGGTCCCTTGCAGCTCGTAAGCGTTGTCGGATTTGAACTATTTTCTCATTAGTCTCATGGATTATCTCTGGTCCCGTAAGTTGAACTTCTCCAACTTCGGACCAGCATACAGGGGATCTGCACTTACGTCCATAAAGTGCTTCAAACGGTGCTGCCTTAATGCTGGCGTGATAACTATTATTATACAAGAATTCGATCAAAGGTAAGTGTCTCTTCCATCCTTTTCCAAAATCTATCACACATGCTCGAAGCATATCTTCGAGTGTTTGGATAGTTCTTTCACTTTGACCGTCGGCCTGAGGATGATATGCTGTACTCATGTCTATCTGAGTACCTAAGACCTGTTGCATGGATTGCCAAAATCTCGACGTGAAACGAAAATCACGATCCGATATGATAGATGTTGGAACTCCATGTCGGAAAACTATTTCCTTGAGGTACAACCTAGCAAGGGTTTCCATATCATCCGTTTCTCGCATAGGAATAAAGTGAGCTGATTTCGTAAGGCGATCCACTATTACCCAAATAGTATCATGCCCATTGGATGTTCTAGGGAGTTTGGTGATAAAATCCATCGTAATCCTTTCCCACATCCAAATGGGAATCTCAGGCTATACCAATAAGCCGGATGGCGTTTAACATTCNTACAACCTAGCAAGGGTTTCCATATCATCCGTTTCTCGCTTAGGAATAAAGTGAGCTGATTTCGTAAGGCGATCCACTATTACCCAAATAGTATCATGCCCGTTGGATGTTCTAGGGAGTTTGGTGATAAAATCCATCGTAATCCTTTCCCACATCCAAATGGGAATCTCAGGCTATACCAATAAGCCGGATGGCGTTTAACATTCAGCCTTTACTTAGAACATGTTAAGCACTTGCCCACATAACTAGCAATGGATGCCTTCATGTCGGGCCACCAATAGTGTTTCTTCAGATCCTGATACATCTTGTCAGAACCTGGATGGATGGAGTACTTAGATTTATGGGACTCGTGCATTATTAAGTTCCTTAAGTTACCATGATAAGGTAACCATCTCCGACCCTTAATACAACGAGTTCCGTCTGAACGTATCTCAAAAGCCTCATCCTTCCCTCGTAAATTCTCAATTCTGTGATCTTCCTTTTCGAGGGCTTCATCCTAGGCTTTGAGTATTCGAGAAGGTAAATCCGAATGAAGAGTCATAACTAACGACCTAACTCTAAGTGGTTTGATTCGTTCCTTATGGCTCAAAGCATCTGCTACTACGTTAGCTTTGCCAGGGTGGTAACGAATCTCACAATCATAATCAGTAAGCAATTCTATCCATCGATGTTGTCTCATGTTCAACTCTTTTTGATTAAGAATATACTGTAGGCTTTTATGATCGGTGAAAACCGTACACTTTGTGCCATACAGATAATGTATCCATATTCTTAGAGCGAACACTACTGCTCCTAATTCTAGATCATGTGTAGTGTAGTTTTCCTCATGTGTCTTGAGTTGTCGTGATGCATAAGCGATTACCTTATCTCTTTGCATCAATACATCTCCAAGAACTCGACGCGAAGCATCACAGTAAACAACGAAATCGTCGTTTCCCTCTGGTAATGCTAAGATCGGAGCTTCATACAAATTTCTCTTCAAAAGTTGGAAAGCTATCTCTTGATCTTTTCCCCAGACAAACTTCCTGTTTTTCTGGGTTAACTCCGTCAAAGGTTTTGCAATCTTTTAAAATCCCTCAATAAACCTTCGATAATAGCCCGCGAGTCCTAATAATTGTCGTATTTCAGTAGGATTTGTAGGATACGGCCAATTCTTGACGGCTAAGATTTTTGCAGGATCAACACGAAGTCCTTGTTTATCTATCATGTGTCCGAGAAATTGCACAACACTAATCCAAAATTCGCACTTAGAGAACTTTGCATAAAGCTTCTCTGTCTTAAGTAATTAAAGGATTATTCTTAAGTGTTTAGCGTGCTCTTCCTCGTTACGTGAATAGATAAGGATATCATCTATGAACACTATAACAATTTATCCAAGTATGGTTTACACACCCGGTTCATGAGATCCATGAAAACCGCCGGTGCGTTTGTCAAACCAAATGGCATCACTTGAAATTCATAGTTCACATATCTCGTTCTGAAAGCGGTCTTAGGAATATCCTCTTCCCTCACTCTCAATTGATGATAGCCAGATCGTAAGTCGATTTTCGAATAAACACTCGAACCTTGAAGTTGGTCAAATAAGTCATCAATCCTAGGTAATGGGTAACGATTTTTGATAGTTTGTTTGTTTAATCCATGATAATCGATACACATCCTCATAGATCCGTCTTTCTTCTTAACGAATAGGACAGAAGCTCCCCAGGGTGATGTACTTGGACGTATGAAACCTCGATCGGTTAACTCCTGGAGTTGTTCAGAGAGTTCCTTCATCTCTGAAGGGGCTAACCTATAGGGTGCTTGGGCTATAGGTGCCGCTCCGGGAATTAAATCGATTTGAAATTCTATTTGACGAACGGGAGGTAACCCAGGTAAATCTTTATGAAAAAGTTCTGGGTATTCCCTGACTACAGGGATCTCGTCTAGTTGTTTTTCATCAGGCTTAGTCTCCGTTACTTGTATGACGAAGGCTTGACAACCTCGAGATATGTATCGTTTTGTCTTGATACATGATATGAGGTTGAGACAAGTTTTACCTTGACCTCCTCGGATAATTAAAGTTTCGCCGTTTGTTGGATCTAGACCTTGATAGATCTTTGAACATCTGGATCGATAGAAAGCTAATGTAATAAAAAGCTAACTATATGAAGAATCTCTGTGAAACTTGTATTGTAGCGGAATTAAACACAAGTAATAAACACGAATAACTAAGAACTCTTGATCCTCTATGGATCTATATTAATCTCTAAAGATTACAATGTGAACTCGTACATAATGCATAGGCCGTGGGTTCTTTTTATACTACAAGAAACCCTAACCTTTTCTCACAAGAAACGGATAACATAAAACTAAGAATGATATGCAATATATTGTCCTAAAATAACTTATGCATATCCAAACAAACTAATCCTACGGATGAACTATATCCGCAGAAACACAATATCAGTAGGAACCATATCGTCAGCAGAAACACTAAAGCTTCAGCAGGAACCTGTCAGCATTATCTTCAGCAGGAACTTCAATAATTCCTAACAATCCTCCCCTAATCTTGAATTTGACATGGTTAACTTCAAGATACTTGATAGACCTGTAACTTCCAGAGCTTGAGGATTGAAACTTTACATGTGCAGCAAAATGAGGAAACCAACAACAACCAATGCTAATATCAACAGCAACAAGTAACCATCTTTGAAGAACAAGGAACTAGTAGCAGCTCCTATCTTTGAGCAGCAACAGATCCAGCAGCAACATGAGTAGATTTGATAAGCCTTTACCAAGTAGCTACTCACTCTTGGGCTAGCTAGTCCTTTGGTGGAATCATGACATCATCCTGGTGAACTAGTAACAAGTTCAACACTTAGAACATGAATCATTGGTGTGTTGAAATACCCTAATGATTTTTGGCAAATCATTACAGCCATAAACAGATTTGACATTTCTTTACCTGTAGCCGTTTGCTCAGGACTAGCCAATCCTTCGGTAAGAATTTACCTTGGTGAATTGATTACCAAATATGGTTTTCCACTGCCTTTACCACAAGCCATATACTTGTGGGCTAGCCAATTCTTTGGAATCCAAAAGGAAAAATCCATGGTGAATTGAGAACCATTTCAACTCTCAGCTGTGAAGCATGGATGAGTTGAGTACCCAATAGTTTTTAGCAAACTATTACAGCTATCAACAGATTTGATGTGTCTTTACCAAAGCTGTACCCTTTGGACTAGCCAACTCTTGGATGGAACAATCAACATCATGGTGAGTTGATAACCATTTAACGTATGGTAAAGAACCAACACAAACCTGTATACAACAAAGAGTGGCAATGCTTACAAAGAAAAGTTAGTAATAGATATACAAGTTGTTGTTGTTTTTTTTTCTTTCTTTTTTTTAATTAATAAGAAAAGAAGAAATAAAAATATACAACACTCTACCGAATATTATACTGAGAAGACCTGGCTTGTCTGTCAAGAAGATTCTTCCTGATGTTCTGAATGACTTGTTCAACATAAATCATATCATTCCCCACCATATTCTGAGGAACTGTCAACTTAACACCAAGCATTTGCTTCATCACTTGAATGGTAAGAGGATATGGAACATCTGACTACATGTAAAGGACCTTGCCAGAGAGAGTATGTACCACATGGACATGTGAGAGAGGGAAATATATCCATCTTATAACATTCCAAGAATGTTGTCCATTCCAAACATGAAATCCTTTCCCAACATGATATGAGGAATCACATAGCACATAAAGATCTCCAAGCAAGAACAACCCTGCACCTTTAGGTTCATGAGTCTGAAAATATCTGGTCACCATCTCATATAACTTGAGTATGTCACTCCTATCCACCAGATGTAAAATTTCACTTAGAAAAGTAAAATGCTTGAAAGAACCATCCTGTCTGTAAATTGTATTAAGTTGACCATAGCAGTGGTAGTCAACTCCCATCTATCCAAAGGAATATGCACAACAGGATCAACATCTTCTTCCTCAGAAACCTGAATAAAGGAACTATCTTTAGCAGGTAGATCAAGGTGTTTGAAGGTCTTTTCTTGTCTATACTCTTTCGTCTTTTGCCAAGAGTAGAAGAAACATTAAGGGAAAATGACTCAGACTGAGGATCTTCAGAAGGAATATCAGAAGCACCAGAAGTACCACCAGTAGGAATAGTCTTTGGTTCATCAGTAGGAACAGACTTATCAGCATCAGCAGAAACAGACTGTGAATTCCCACCCGGAAGAAAGGTATCCTTATCAGCAGTATGCACCTCTGGTTGTCTTTGTGCTGACAGAGGTTATGCGAATGATGCATCCATTTCCTCCCTTGCTTGTTTAGCCTTAGCAGCCTGAAGTTTAACTTGTCTGATTCTCTCCTGAGAAATTCTAGCAGCTTCAGCTTTTTGGGCATCATTATACCTCTGAGCAGCCTCTGCACCCATTCTATCTTCCTCTATCTGCCTCTTTGACCTTTGCCTGGTAACAGGACCTTCTTCCACCATGAGAGCCTTCCCTTTATCAGCAGATTTGGAAGAACTAGCATGGTCTCGTAGAGAGAATTGGAAGATAAGTAATCGGGTAGTCTCTCGAGTTTCAACATTAAGTTCTATGGAATCTATGATTTTGAGGAAATTCTTGAGATGTTGATTTGGATCTTCGGAACGAAGTCCATGGAATGCGCATCCGCTTTGCACCAACCGGATGGTGTCGGATCGCAAGGGAGACACATTGGCTCCTTGGGTGAGCTCAATGGTGTTTCGATAGCCTTGGTGGCTAGGTCGGGAATACTCTCCTAATGTACGGGCTCTAGGAGGTTGGTTTAGTTGTGGTGGGTGGTTTGGTTGAGGTGGGTTGTTGGGATCAAGGAGGTTACCACCATCCATGATGGCAGATGGTAATTGTTACGAACAAAAGCACGAAGAAAATAGATAGACTAAAGAAATCCTAGAAAAATAAAATAAAAATCTCACTAGAAAGGAATCTAGTGAGTAGACCTAATAAAATAAAAATTCAACCTAAGCAATAACTATTCCCCGGCAGCGGCGCCAAAAACTTGATGTGCGCGGGATTGCGACCACGCAATAGGTTTTACCTCTCAAGGGATCTTGAGAAGCTTGCAATCCCACCAGGTAGTGTACCTGACCGATGTAGTATAGTGTAGTGGTAAGTACGGGGGATTGATCGTTCTCTCACAGGGAATAGTGTTCGTTAGGTATGAAAAACTACTCTAATTAGGTCTAAGGGTTAGGGATGATTATTTTTGTATTTTTATATTTTAATAAAGCAAGTAAAATCTCGGGTTTGAAGGATTGGGCGGAATTAGTTGCTAATCAACTAACCCAAAAACTACAATTGCAATTAAAATAAAATAACAAGAAAATAAAAGGTTGTGAAACTTATATGGAGACAAATGTGTTTACTTAGATTTCCTTACTCCCTAACTATCTTTTACCGGTTAATTAGTGTGTATTAATTGCATGGATGATGGGTGTATTCCTTAATACCATTCATGGGGTGGCGTACGTACTTCCTCAACTCTATAAGCTCCTACTTCACTCCTATGTCGAGCCTGCTAGAAGCTCCTAACATGGGATCATTAGAATTCGCTAATGCATTAAATACAACCATAAAAACCTAGTACGCATTGGTTCATGTTTCTTAAGACGTTCAAGCAAGTTACCGTATAGGAGGTTAGCCAGTTTTCTTAAGCCTAACATCGGTAAACAATCATCCAATACAAGTAACAACACACCAATCAACCAATAATCAATAGTTAGGTTTCATTAGATCTAAGCAAACACAATATAAATCTAGCCTAGCATGTTAATTGAAAGACAAGCATAAGATATAATTAACCAACACATAGACATATTGATTAATTTGAATGGAGACTTATCTTCAATTGAACATGGAAGAATCAAGGGTGAAAAACCCTTGAAAAAAGCTGTAAAATCGTCTAGGGTTTTGTTCCCAAAAGTTGCACACTAATGAATTAAAAATAGAAAAATATTTATAGAGAATACACTCTGACGGCGTCAGGCTTTAGGTGCTGACGC
>LBNU01033876.1:51199-81715 GCA_014162995.1 Artemisia annua
AGGATATTACCACCTTACATGATGTCGGATGGTAATGGTTACGAACAAAAACACGAAGAAAATAGATAGACTAAAGAAATCCTAGAAAAATAAAATAAAAATCTCACTAGAAAGGAATCTAGTGAGTAGACCTAATAAAATAAAAATTCAACCTAAGCAATAACTATTCCCCGCCAGCGGCTCCAAAAACTTGATGTGCGCGGGATTGCGACCACGCAACAGGTTTTACCTCTCAAGGAATCTTGAGAAGCTTGCAATCCCACCAGGCAGTGTACCTGACCGATGTAGTATAGTGTAGTGGTAAGTACGGGCGATTGATCGTTCTCTCATAGGGAATAGTGTTCGTTAGGTATGAAAAACTACTCTAATTAGGTCTAAGGGTGAGGGATGATTATTTTTGTATTTTTATATTTTATGAAAGCAAGTAAAATCTCGGGTTTGAAGGATTGGGCGGAATTAGTTGCTAGTCAACTAACCAAAAAACTACAATTGCAATTAAAATAAAATAACAAGAAAATAAAAGGTTGTGAAACTTATATGGAGACAAATGTGTTTACTTAGATTTCCTTACTCCCTAACTATCTTTTACCGGTTAATTAGTGTGTATTAATTGCGTGGATGACGGGTGTATTCCTTAATACCATTCGTGGGGTGGCGTACGTAATTCCCCAACTCTATAAGCTCCTACTTCACTCCTATGTCGAGCCTGCTAGTAGCTCCTAACATGGGATCATTAGAATTCGCTCATGCATTAAATACAACCATAAAAACCTAGTACGCATTGGTTCATGTTTCTTAAGACGTTCAAGCAAGTTACCGTATAGGAGGTTAGCCAGTTTTCTTAAGCCTAACATCGATAAACAATCATCCAATACAAGTAATAACACACCAACAACCAATAATCAATAGTTAGGTTTCATTAGATCTAAGCAAACACAAAATAAATCTAGCCTAGCATGTTAATTGAAAGACAAGCATAAGATATAATTAACCAACACATAGACATATTGATTAATTTGAATGGAGACTTATCTTTAATTGAACATGGAAGAATCAAGGGTGAAAAACCCTTGAAAAAGCTGTCAAAATCGTCTAGGGTTTGTTCCCAAAAAGTTGCACACTAATGAATGAAAAATAGAAAAGTATTTATAGAGAATACACTCTGACGGCGTCAGGCTTTAGGTGCTGACGCCGTCAGCTCGCCGCCATTAGGGTTCTCGGATGGCCTAGATCCATGTCTGACGCCGTCACTTGTAAATATGCTCTGGGCCGTCACTCTTTAGCTTAACACCTGACGGCCTAGGATTATTAATACCTGACGCCGTCAGGTGTTATTTCCGTGTTTTCTTCTCAGAGCGTCACGTATAGTCTGAATCCACTCATTTGTCATAGTTGGCTGACGGCGTCACCTTGTGACTCTGACGCCGTCAAGTAGGATATCCAACATGCTTTTGAGACTTTGTCGTTTTCTTCACTTTATGCTCCAAAAACGCCTAAAATGATGTGTTTTCCAAAATTCTTCTCAAAAGTACCTAAAATGACAAAAGGAACGATTTAGGGCAATATTTGATCATATTAACTCGAATTAGGGCTTAAATGACCCCCTAAAACGGGTACACTTTTCGTCTCATCACTTCTTATGAGGATAGATGCCAGCTTGATGAAGACAAGATATAATTTTGTTATACTGCAGAATCAGCTCTTCATCTTTTAAGGTCAAACATATTTTCTACTCTATCCAGTAGTATAAACTGCACTACTTTGGTTTTTTACAAACTCTCTCATGTGTCTCTTCTGCTCTGCTTGGGTAGGAGGCCTGTCCCTTTTTGCTTTGGCTTTCTATTCATCAGCTGCTCTTTTCCTCTGCTTCATTATCTCAACCATCCTAGAAGAATAGTCTTCAGCTGCAACATCAGCACCAAGAATATCTTGAGCAAGCACTGGATTAGCAAGTACCTGAGCTCCAATGTTCATCCAATCAGACTCATCAAACTCAGAAACAGAAGCATCCAACTCTCTTTGCCTAGCAACAGGCAAAGTAGATACATATGTATTTGTAGCCTTTTGAAACTCTGCATCGTATTTAGCATGTAGCTCCTGAGCCAAGGCTGTACTTCTCATTTGATCTTCATATTCTTTCAGGAGTCTTGCTTGTTCAAGTTTTTCTTGCTCAGATATAGAACCAAGATCTTCCTCATCCACAGTAACTTGTTCCTTATCTTGATCAGCAGTGGCAATTTCAACAGAAGGAACAGTGATTGGAGCAGCAACAGGAGTAACCACTGAAGTGACAGTAGAATCCACAACAGTGGGAACCTCTGTAGAAGGTTGACCAGCAGAATCACCTTGTAGAGTGTCAACAGTAGAATCCTTGATTCCTTGATCAGCAGAAGTATCAGCAGAATCCTTTGTATGAAAATCATCAGCAGTAGAAGTACCAATAAAAGTGATATTGGCATCAGCAGGATCAGCATCAGAAGAACCAGAAGAAGCCATAAATGTTTGTCCTGCAACAAATATTTTGGAAGCTTCTTTGGAAGGTTCAACAGTAGGTGTATTTTGAAAATCAGAAGCAACACCAACAGGAGCATCAACATCCATTGATTCACCACCAACAACAGAATCATTTTGAACCCTTGTATCAGCAATTGAAGTAGTTGATGGTTGATCAGCAGGAACTTGAAGAGTTTCAGCAACTTCATCCTTATGTGCCTCATTCCCAACATCAGTTTGAACATCTGCAACAATGGTCACTTCTGAACTTTCAGCATCAGGAGTAAACCAAGTCTGATCACTTGCTGGCACTTCTGAACCCTTGCTCAAATATTTTCTGTGCTTTCTCCTCTGAACTAAGATAGGTCCCTTGGGTTTGCTAGTATCAGCAGGTTTAGAAGTGGAAGAAGGAGTCTGCTGAGCCAGAGTTACATCTGCTAAGACATGTAGAGAATCTAAATTTAAATCCTCATGCTCATCCTCTGACTCCACCACAAGCTTCCTTTTCTTCCTTTGCCCCAGTTGAGCTTCTAACTCTTGAACTCTCTCAGTCAACTCATGAACCTTGCCACCAAGAGTTGCCTTTGTGTCTGCAAGCTCCTTTTTCAGATCCGCAAATNAGAAATAATATCATAACCAATATCTTCCTCATCCAAAGTAACTTGTTCCTTATCTTGATCAGCAGTGGGAATTTCAACAGAAGGAACAATGATTGGAGCAGCAGAAGGAGGAACCACTGAAGTGACAGTAGAATCCACAACAGTGGGAACTTCTGTAGAAGGTTGACCAGCAGAAGCACCCTGCAAGGTGTCAACAGCAGAATCATTGTTTCCTTGATCAGCAGAAGTATCAGCAGAATCCTTTGTATGAAAATCATCATCAGTAGAAGTACCAATAAAAGTGATATTGGCATCAGCAGGATCATCATCAGAAGAACCAGAAGAAACCACAAATGTTTGTCCTGCAACAAATATTGTGGAAGCTTCTTTGGAAGGTTCAACAGTAGGTGTATCTTAAAGATCAGAAGCAACACCAACAGTAGTATCAACATCTATTGATTCACCACCAACAGCAGAATCATTTTGAACCCATGTATCAGTGATTGAAGCAGTTGATGGTTGATCAGCAGGAACTTGTAGAGTATCAGCAACTCCAACCTCATGTGCCTCATTTCCAACATCATCCTGAACTTCTGCAACAATGGGCACTTCTGAACTTGCAGCATCAGGAGTAAACCAAGTCTGATCACTTGCTGGCACTTCTGAACCCTTGCTCAAATATTTTATGTGCTTTCTCCTCTGAACTAAGATAGGTCCCTTGAGTTTGCTAGTATCAGCAGGTTTAGGAGTAGGAGAAGGAGTCTACTGAGCTAGAGTTACATCTGCTAAGACATGTAGAGAATCCAAATTTAAATCCTCCTGCTCATCCTCTGACTCCACCACAAGCTTCCTTTTCTTCCTTTGCCCCACTTGAGCTTCTAATTCCTGAACTCTCTCAGTCAACTCATCAACCTTGCCACCAAGAGTTGCCGTTGTGTCTGCAAGCTCTTTTTTCAGATCAGCAACTTCATTGACATACCTGTTGAGCAAAGCATATATATTTGTGAGAGTAGTAGGGTCCTCAACTCCATCAGCAGGATTACCTGATGACTTAGGAGCTTCATAGGACCTGTCAGGAGAAAAATGGAGTCCATCAGCAGTATTGTCATCCTCAACAAAAGTCTCACTAAATGGACTAGGAGACCCTGTCTTTGGGAAGTAGATAGCTCACCATGGGACTCAAACACAGATGTAAACATAGGTTCAACATTAGGTTCCTCTGTGGCAATACTAGGTTCATTGAAGGGCTCAACTATGGGTTCCTCTGTCACATTGGTGGGACTGGGAGTCACTAGGTCACCTATGGGTCTGGGAGAAGGGTAGGACAGGTCATCATCACCCTCACCAGCAGAATGAACTGGTTCCACTGGGACATTGGGTTGCTCATCAGGAGCAATAGGTCCTGGGGATGGTGGTGGCTGGTCATCCGCAGCAACTGATGCAGTTGCATCAGCAGTATTGAATGGACCAGTATCAGCAGTTGTGGATGTGCCTGCATTAGCAGCAACTGGTGCAGTTACATCAGCAGCATCAGGAGAAGGTGGATTAGCACCACCAGCAACTACACCTTCACCAGCAGCCACATTGCCAGCAGGCAACATAGCAGGTGTTAAAGGATGATGCTCTCCGGCAAAATTGGTGGTCATGGATATAAACAATTTTGTGGTCAGTCCTAGAAATTGGCCTATGGGTTTTATCCTGGGTCTCAATCCCTAAAATTATTTGCAAAAACCTAGGATACATGAGGAATTTGTGTTTCTTATCCTTAATATTGTTAAGTATTTCCTCAAAAATGTATCTGGACCAATTATAAGAGGTACCTTGAGAAAGACACATAATGCCACAAGCAAGAGCAGTGGAGAATTGATCCCATCGCCCTGACTTGGGACTCAAGCATTGAAGAAGTGTGTGAACCAAGAACCTCCATTTTGGACACAACCTATTCTTATACCAAACTTTTTGCCACCATCATGATGATACCCAATGCTCTGCAAACCAGCAAGTATCACATCCTAATCTGTATAAAAGTCACCCCCCTCATCAGCAAATCGTAGTTGAGTCCTTACAGTGGACTCAGTAACTACATATTCTACCTTATTTATGGTAGCTGCAATCACTGTAGGTTGACCCTCATTAGTTTGTGCTTTTGTAGTAGCCCAGAATTGTTTCACCAGGGATTCATGAACAATGGATGGATAATGTGTAAGAGCATAGTGAAGGTTCGATCTTTGCAAGAATTCGATCATAGGTGCAAATAGCTCATAACCTTTATGTCCAGTTGCGCGTTCCAAGAATGCAATTTTGTTGTGATCGCCTTTGAATTGAAGAACTGCCATTGATGTTTTGTTATGATTGAATGATGGAAGTGAGAAGTTCTGAAATGGGTTTGGGTATTTAAAGAGAGGGAATTAGTTATTTTGGTCGTGGGATACACACGTTAGGTTAATTATAGAAGTTACCTAAACGTGGTGGTTGATTGACAAGAATCGTGGAGAGTATCTTTGACCAATTTTGACTTTACTGTTTTCCCAAAATAAAACTCAAGTTTTAACCATCAGCAGCAAATCAAAAGTCAATCCGCAGAAACATTTGGTCAATCCGCAGAATCCATCCGTGGTTACTGGAGACATATGTATCCACGGAATTGAAAGTCAATTAGCAGAATTGACAGTCAAACCGCAGGAACCACCCATTAGTAGAAACTTATTCTCAGCAAAATATCTTCTAATGGTCAATGCAGTCTTTGGTAAATATCTTGAATTCTTAATTTTCAACCGTCCCTCATTCAATGGCATTAACTCCAAATTAAACGCAATCAGGCCTATATATAAGGCCCCAAATCACAATCTAATCACAATCTCCCCAAATCACACTAACCCTAATTCTAAATTACATCCAATCCTCCCCAAATCAGCAGAAACCATGAACCCTAACCATGAGATAGTAGAGATTTCATCCGATTTGTCCTCTGAATCTTCTGCTCTGCCCAATGTCCCACCACACAGGCCTTTCAAATCACGATATGGGTGTAGGACAAAAGAGCAGGCCAGGAAGAAGAAACATGACAAACCTGCTCCTCCTCCTCCTTCTTCTACTTCTGCTGAATCGGATGATGACATATCACATCTTCCACGCTGGGTGTATGATTCAGATGCCTCTGATGACACTAAGCATTTGGAGAAGTTCTTCAAGGAAGACTACGATGAAGGACCTTCTCAGCCACCACCACCACTCTCATCTTTTCTCATAAGGGAGATGGAGAGAGTTGTAGCAGGGATGAGTAGGATTCCCATTCCCGAGAAGCCTCAAAAACCCCAAAAACGTCCAGGGCCACTGAAGGTAGTGCTTGCACTTGCTTGTACAAAGTTGTGGGATAAGAAGATGCAAGCCAGAGGGGTCCACAAGAGCATGCCTGACCCCAAGGACAAGGGGAAGAGGAAGATGGACTAGAGGGTTGGTTGGGTAGATGTTTAGGTAGGAAGGTTTTGGGAGTAGTTATCAGGCTAGGTGATGGTGTTGATGTTAGATGATAGGTGTTATGTTTGTTTTGTCTTTTGATTGGAATACCTTGTAATTTTCCTTGATGAATGAAAATTTTAATTCCATTGATCTGTATCTCAATTCCACTGATTTATATTTCAATTCCACTGATATGTTTGTCCATCAGCAGAATCAGCTTTATCAGCAGAAACAAATTTCTGCAAAACAAACACATAACACAAACCACACAAGACATACTAAAACAAAAAAGGTTAGTTTATGCAAACTTATACAACAATTAACCTGCAAAACAAAGTTAGTGTAGAAAATCATAACAGAATGCATAATAATTTACAACATCAATCCTCCCTAGAGGCATATGCCTCCCCTCAAACAAACCATTCAGGGGTTAACCATCCCAATGTGGACAACTAAGTGATTAAACCTAGGTCCATCAAAAGCCTTTGTTAACAGATCAACCACATTAACATCTGTATGGATTTTAAGCACCTGAATTAAGTGTTTCTCATTTGCATCTCTAATAAAATGGTGCCTAATTTCAATGTGCTTTGTCCTTTGATGAAATACTGGATTTTTGACTATGGCAATTATACTTTAGTTATCTATAAAGATTTTGGTATTCATAAAGTTGTACCTATAATCAAGCATCTGATTTTGTATCCAAAGTACCTGTCCGCAACAATTAGCAGCAACAACATTCTCTGCTTCTGTATATGAGGTAGCCACAATGGTTTGCTTCTTGTATTGCCAAGAAATCAAACCTTCTACCAGGAAATTGACAACCTCCAGTGGTGGACTTTCTATCAAGATTGGCACCAGCATAATCACTGTCACTATAAGCTTCCAACACAAATGAAGACTCTCTTGGATACCAAAGACCTAACTTGGGTTGGCCTTTCAGATATTTAAATATCTTCTTTACTGCATTTAGGTGGGAAGTCAATGGAGTGACCTGATGTCTAGAACAAGCACTCACTACAAATGTTATATCAGGCCTTGAAGCTGTTAAATAAACTAGCAGGGTACCCGCACAAGGCGGCGGCGGGTACCATGTGACTAATTTTTGTGGCGAGCAATAGGCGTTCAATGTTATTTTTTTAGCAAATTATTAAAATGATGGTTACAAGTTTAATAGGTTACTTTTATTTATGTGTATAATGCAAGCTATTCATTTTATTATGGAATGAAAATAAAGGTCAGACGTAAACAACAATTTGATAATTATGGCTGCTTTACTAACAAAACTTAAATCAATTTATCAATTCATCTCTTGGACTAACTCTAATTAAAATGGTAAAATTTTCTAGCCCAAATTTTATGTTGAACACAGGGCCCAAGTCCACTCATAATCTATCACACTCAACCCTAGTTTTAATACCCTAATCTCCCTTCACTACGCAGCCACCCAAAATAACACCACTTTTCCTTCTTGCAAAGCACAACATACTTTTAACTCTTTTTCTCAAACCAAAGAACAAATGCACCTTTTTCCTTATGCTATTTGAACTACAATGAACAAAAGGTTTCATCTTCAAGATCCTTTAGGGGTCTCGGGTAAGGTTAATTAGATGTTTTTTCTTAACCAAAAGTTTCTCACCGATCGATGATGATATCTCTTATACTCTTTGATGTGTGTTATTTTACACATATTTTTGACCTTAGTTTAAGTGTAGAAAAGACCAAAAACTAACGTGAAAAGCCAAAGATATAGTGTTTTTGTGTTTGTGACTGTGCAGGAAAGGATATTGCATAAATGGCATGAAAACTAACCAAAAAGCCCTAAAAGAGCACGAGAAAAGAGTCAAGAAGCCGAGTCAAAGATGAAATTTACTCAAGTAAAGCCCGTGACGATGTTTTCATTACTTAAAGGCTCGTGAATATGAAAGAGATACTTAATCGAAGATTAAAGATGATTATCATGTAAAAGCTTCCCAAACTCGAGCAAGTGGTCACTTTTATATCATTGAAGACTTTATGAAGACTCGTTAACATATTCCTCAAGATTACAAGGACTTAAGTTTACTTTTCAGAAGTCGTTTAGTAGTGTAATAGAAGTTTATGTGTCGTTTCATAAACAATATGAGTTGAGGGGGCTTGATGTAAAAGGATTCCACCATGGAAACCTTAAATACCCACCTTAAGCTTCATTTTGAGAGAGTAGTCTCTAGTCTTAGTTAGTCTTCATTTTTAGTTTTTCATTATGTCATTTACTTTACTTGTCATTTAAATTACTTGTCATTTAAGTTATGTAAGTTTTATTTTTAATGCAATTTTAATTTTCATGTCTTAATTTACTTATTGTCTTATTGTCTTTAATCTTTATTGTCTTAATCTTTACAAGTTTTTATTAATTTCTTTGTCACCTTTGCATGATTTTTATTTGAGTTTCATAAAAAAGCTTATGGGTTAAGGCTTGCAAAAGAAGCCGTGGCTTATTTGCTTATTTCTAAGCTTATTTTAGTGTCTTAACGTTTTATTTATTAAGTTTTTACAAGTCTTGTTTACCTTTTTATTAATTTCAGTGTCGTTATAAGTTTTTTAGAGTCCAGTAGGTTACTTAGGGTTTAATAGCGAGTATGGTTGTCATTTAGGGTTTTATAGCGAGTTTAGTTTTTGTGATAGCGAGTTTGGTGTTTTGTTTCTAAGGCTAGCGAGTATGATATACTGCCTAGCGAGTTTCATTTTTTGAGTCTAGCGAGTATGAGTTTTTAGTAGGCTAGCGAGTATAGTTTCCTAGGTCTAGCGAGTTTGTGATTTTAAGTGTAGCGAGTATCATTTTTTGTGTTGTCTAGCGAGTTTGTGATTTTGGTGTAGCGAGTTTGGATTTTTGCAGGTAGCGAGTTTGAGTTAGAATTATTGGTAGCGAGTTTAGTTTTTTGTGTCAATTTTATTTTAGTCTTAGTTTATTTTGAGTCGTGTCTTGTTTCTTCTTCTCTTCTGTTCTTATTTATTTTACAAGTCGAGTTAGGCTTTTGTTTTCTCCATCGTTCTTCGAGTGGAGTTTCGTTCGGTTCATTCCTAAACGAAACTCTGCCGAATTTTCTTTAATTTCTTTTAACTTAGTCTATTTTCTTTTAACTTGTTTTATTTTCTTTTAAACATTTACTTCACTTTTCTTTTATCATTTAAATCTAAAACCACAAAAACATTTTACACTATTATTTTATTTTCATTTCTTTTATTTACTTTACCTTTATTTATTTTATTTCTTTCTTTTATTTCTTTTTACGTTTATGTTTTCTTTTCTCGTTCATTTTAACTTCTTTACTCACGTTTTACTTTTCTTAAAGTTTTAAATAAAGTTTAGTAGCGTAAACAAAACCAAAACATATCTTTAAACCCATTCACATCACATAACTCACGGTTTTGAACGACTAAGATCCATTCAACCCTCGTTGGGACTACGACCCGAGGTTCTTAAGCTTCACTGCTTGGTTCTGCCTCGCATCACTCTTTGTTAAAACAAACTTTGTGGGTTTTAAGAGAGAATGTCGAGATCTAATCTTATTCTTCGTTTATGTTTTGTGTCTTGCATGTGTAGAAAATGAGAGTTGGGGAGCGACTATGAGTTGATTTTAGTTCTTTTCTTTTTAGTATCTTATCTTGTTTGTTGGATTGAGGAGTTGACATGGTGGTTGTTTATTTGGAGATGAGATGGGATTGATATTGTTGTAGTTGAGTGTTGAGTTTTTCATTTAGCACGTTGCTTTTTTTTGTTTCCGAACAGAGGTTATGCTAACCATGTGGTTACTTGTAATTTTGGTTTGGGCGGCAGTGTATTTGATCAAAACTCGGTTCGTTGGTCATCAAGCGACATGCCACAAACATATAAAGCCCCACCGACAAACAATGACGGTATATTGAGGAACTATTTTTCTATAGAATTAAAAAAAATTGTGTGTGAGATATGAAATGGTTTGTTTGAATTTATATGGTGGAGGCGGTTACATATTTTTATTAATCATTACTGATAGTAATGATTTTTAGCAGTTACAGAAGAAGCTATTGAAATGGGTTGTTACAAGTGAGTTAATGAAATTTAATGTCATGTTTTACTTTTATTTGACTGCATTGAAAGCATGATGTATTTGATGAATAAGAGACATATATTTCTATAATAAGCAATTTAAGAATCTGAATTTTAAGCCTTGCCATTTAAAGAAATGTCCTAAATGAATTATAAGGTAGTAAAGATAAGAGAACCAATCATGGATCTGTATAGGTGAACATTCACAGCTTCATCAGATTCATTCTGATTCTTAGGCTTGGGAGGCTCATAAGGTGTAGTTGCAGTCCTTAAGTTCTCAAAATCAAATTTCTTGAGAATATCTTGCACATACTTTTCCTGATGAATAAAAATCCCTTCAGGCTTCTGCTTCATTTGTAACCCCAAGAAAAAGGTAAGCTCCCCCATAGCACTCATTTGAAACTCACTCTTCATTAACTTTCCAAATTCTCTGCATCAAGCTTCTTTTGTGGAACCAAAGATGATGTCATCCACATAAACTTGAACAAGAATGATATCTCTGGAGTTCCTTTTGATGAAGAGTGTTTTATCAATGGCTCCCATTTTATAACCATGCTTCAAAAGGAAGGTTGATAATCTTGCATACCAGGCTCTTGGTGCTTGATGAAGACCATAGAGAGCTTTTACAACCTTGTACACCTTCTTTGGTTGTTGAGGGTCTTCAAAACCTTTAGGTTGAGTCACATACACTTCCTCATCAATCTTACCATAAAGAAAGGCACTTTTGACATCCATTTGGTAAACCATAAAGCCCATATATGAGGCAATGGCCAAAAATAGTCTTATGGCCTCAACCCTTGCTACAGGGGCAAAGACCTCATCATAGTCAATGCCTTCTTCTTTTCTGAAACCTTGAGCAACCACTCTTGCCTTATTTCTGACCACAATACCCCTTGTATCCCTTTTATTTTTTAGAATCCACTTAGTTCCAATTGCAAATTTTCCTTCAGGTAGATCTACAAGTACCCATACATCCTGATTCTTAAATTGTTGCATTTCTTCTTGCATGGCTTCTACCCAACTAGGATCACCTAGGGCTTGTGCAATACTAGTTGGTTCAGCTTGAGATAAGAAACAAGCAAACAAACAATGTTGTTGATCTGTGTGGTTGTCTCTTTTCTGATTAGTGACATAAGTGATGAAAGCACATTCACCAAACTTTGTATTTTTCACTGAACTCCTTGTTTGAACCATTGCATTGGGATCTCCAAGAATCTGGGATTGAGGATGAATAGTGTTTATCCTCTTAGTTGCATTGGGGTTAACTTCTACAGTTGGCTGAAGGTTGTTAAGATTTCGAGCAAAATCATCATCATATGAAGAGGAGTTGAAGATGCCAACACTTTGTTGATGATTACCAAGATCTGAGGGGCTTGGAAATCGTTTGAATGGCTCTTCAAAGCTTAGGGATGTCTTTAGAGGATTGGTGGAAGGAGCAGCAGAACCAGGAGAATCAGTAGTAATACCATCAGTAGAATTGGTATTGACAACAGTAACAGGTGAACTATCAGTGGAATTGGTATGAACACCAGCACCAGGTGAACCATCAGCAGAAACAGAACCATTACCAGCAGAATCCATGTTCCTGCTGGTGTCAAGAGCAGTTTGTCTCAAGAGTGCCTCAGCATCTTTTGCAAACTCAAAACCAAGTCTGTCTGCTTCTTTATTTGCTGCATGTTCTATCTGTTGAAGCCTAGCAAGATCTTCTGCATAACATGAATCATCTCCATTCCCACCAGAAGAATCCTTGGGACAAGAACCTGAAAGAGTGTTAACAGGAAAAGAAGGCACAACTATTGGTTGTTCATCATACTCAGAGTCAAAGTCAGAATCCACATCCATGGAACCTGCAATGTTAGATTGGGGCTCTTGAATACTTGCAGAATGGTTAGCTTTGAATCTAGTATAACCTAAATGGTCAGTCAAGTAGTCAAGGTCAAAATACCACTCATGAATTCCACCCTGAACATTAGGTTTTTCTTCAAAAAATCTCAGGTTAAGAGTCTCTTCAATCCTTTTAGCAGATAAGTTATAGACCCTATAAGCCTTACTATGAGCTGATTACCCCACAATATACCCCTCATCAGCTTTCCCTTCAAATTTTTCTAAGTGGTCACTGGTATTCAAAATGGTAACATGACATCCAAAAGGCTTAAAGTAACTAATGGAGGGAACTTGTCCAATCAGAAGTTCATAAGGTGTCTTGTTATGAGGCCTAGTGATGGAAACCCTGTTCAAGACATAACAAGCATTGCTTATTGCTTCAGTCCAAAACATAGTGGGTAGTTTAGTGTCAGCAAGCATAGACCTAGCTTCCTCTATCAGGGTTCTATTCTTTCTTTCAGCAACCCCATTTTTTTGTGGGGTTCTGGCATTACTATAGTCCCTTTTTATTCCCTTAGACCCACAGAGTTCAATTAGGTTTGCATTTTTGAACTCTGTCCCATTATCACACCTTATCCTTTTAACCTTTTTGTTTAGCTGGTTTTCAACAAGGGCTATAAATTCTTTAAGAGTTTGAAAAGTTTGATCTTTAGTCCCCAGAAAGAATACCCAACAAAACCTGCTATAATCATCAGTGATCACCAGGCAGAAGTACTTATGGTCAATACTCCTGATGGAAGTAGGACCAAACAGATCCATATAAAGCAACTGGAGAGGTTCTGTAATCTTGCTCACTGCAGTAATGGCTTTGTAGGAAGCTTTATGTTGCTTCCCTTTGTGAAGATTTTGGATGGAATACCTTGGACCAAACCATGTTTTGCCAACTTGTTGATGGTTTTAAAGTTCACATGAGCCATCCTTTCGTGCCATTTAGTAGACTTATCCAAGGATGCTTTAGCCACCAAACAAGCTAGATTTCCTTCACGCTAGAATTCATTCAAATTGAAAGTGTAGAGATTGTGACTTCTTGGAACTCTTAGCAAAATCTGACTGTCATCAGGTAGCTTGAAGTCCTTAGAAAGCACAAGACATTCCTGCTCAGTGAAGAGAACTTTATTCTTTGTGTCACAAATTTGTGGGACAGAGAACAAATTGAAGTTTTGTAGCTCTTTCACATAATAGATATTTTCAAAGTCCAGCTTGGAGGTTCTTATTGTTCCTTTTCCAGTGATTCTTCCATCTCCTCCACCAAATGTCACTGTGCCTCCATGAATAGGCACAAAATTATGCAACCTTTCTTTGTTCCCTGACATGCTTCTTGAACAACCACTGTCTACAATACCTACATCTTTACTCTTAAGAGGATGTTCCTACAATAACAAAATATACAACAACATTAGTTTCACAGGAAGACTCAAGTCTATAATGACTTGAGCCTGCCTTGTGGATCATTAGTGTGGAGCCATGTAGATGAATGAGATCCACCATTGTTCTTGGATCCCCTTTTTACAGATGGTCTATATTGTCTCCAAGAACAACCTGCTGAGGGCTTAACAGCAGTATCCCAGTATGCCCCTCCCATATACCTTGGGTCATAAAAACCAGGCCAAAAACCATTATTAAAGTAAGTACTATGTGGTCTGTGAAATGGTTTAGCAACATGCCTTTTCCAACTAGACAGAAGAGGTCTACCAGCAGAAACTGGATTACCAGCAAAAACCATCCTATCAGCAGAAACTGATTTATCAGCAGGAATGGATCTGCTGGTGTTATTTGTTGCTTGTGGAACAAATGAGGGAATAGCATTGACATTATTCCACATTGGTCTAGGTCTCTGTTGGTTAGCATAAACACCCATTCTCTTCTCATGAAAATCACAATCCTTAATAAGATGAAATTTACTACCACAAACAAAACAGGTCTTCTTTTTAGAAGATTTGTTCATAACTTGAGATGTCTTATTACAAACAAAATTATTCAAGCCAAAACCAGAAACTGAATTGTTTTTGACAAACTTAAAAGAATTGTTTTTCATAGAATCAAAAGATAAGTCTTCAAGAGAAGCTGTCTTTGAAGTGGATTCATCAGCAGCAACTCTTGGGGAGAAGTCAACAGACTTGCAAGAAGACTTGGGTGAGGGCTTGGGTGAGTCAGACTTGACACTTGAATCACAACTGGCAAAGCTATTGGTATTGGTCTCTGATGACTTATCACTGAGAGAACAAGATACCAAGTCATTAGATTCATTGCTAGAGTCAGGTAAGTCAGCAGACTTATTGCCAGTTTCCATTTGTGACTCAATTAAATCTAGGTGAGATGAGGTGGGCATAAAGGTTCCTGTAATGGTGGGAGAAACATTGTGCATTTCTCCCTCTTTAACAAACATAACAGGTCTTTGAAATTGCAAAGGAGGTTCAGGGTCTAATGTACTAGGTTCATTAGGTCATAAATTTCATCAGGCCTTATGTAATCTCAAAACCCTAAAGCTCTTTTAGACCTCATGGACTGACAAATGTTAATTAACTTCTCAAGATTTTTAGCTCCCTTTTGCCACTTCATACAACCTTCTACTTCACTATCAGATTTAACCTGCAATTCTTGTTTTTCTAAATCAACTTTTTCTTTTTCTTTTTCAGAGAACCTCAACAGTTTTTTTGTATTTTCTAAGTCTCTTTTTAACACCTTAATTTTTTCTTCATAAGCTAATTGATTCTTTTGGAACCAAACTTTTTGTTACTCTAAAGTTTTAACTGCCCCTTTATAGGCTTGTACATGTATATAGCATTCTTTATATTTGGGTTCCAGTTCATCATAAGTATTCTTAAGGTCATTATATCTTTTATCACAACCAAAAACACACTGGTGTACCTGAGATGAGATGCCCATCAAGGCAAATTCTTCAGCCTCATCTTCAGTATCACAACCTGCCAGCAACGAGTAGAGCTGAGAAGCACTACTATCTACATCTTCAGGCTTATGCTCCTTCCAATTAACATAAGAGTCCATAGATACCAAGGCCTTGGATTGTACAGCTTCCACTTTACTCTGCTTGAAGGCAGAGTACCTTGTCTTATCATCAGCCTTCCTTTCATTGCACTCTAAGAAAAGTGCCCCATTTGACCACAAGTGTAGCACTTAACTTTCTTTTTATCAAACCTGGCAGGATCCCTTCCTCTGAAGTTGAGCTTCCTCCTAACCTTCTTCTCCAACCTTTTAACTTGAACTGAAAGCATAGCCATTTGCCACTTCAAATTCATTTCATCCAAGTCCAATTTATCTATTTGCTCAAAATCTTCATAAGCCAATTGCTGTTATGGTTCATAGTCAATAACAAATGAATGGAACACATCCTCTAACACACTACTAGATTGTGGATTATTCTTTGGTCCAGCAGAGGGTTTGGAGGATGATGTTGATGAAGAAATTGGACTTGCAGTATGTGTTAAGCTGTTTGAAGTAGTGCTAACAAAGGCTGAGTGTGTAGGAATTGAAGTAAAAGTAGAGTGCCCCTTGATATCAAGCTCAAGAGCTCTGAGCTTGTTGTAGAGATCATCAAAGGAGAGGTACTCAAGGCCACCTTTGGCTTTAAGTGTGATGCTGACCTGGGATCAAGAATGAGGTAAGGCTATTAAGAATTTGGAATTGCAATCCTCATTATCAGGCTTGGCCTTCAGTTGATTCAGTTGACTCAAGATCTTCTGAAATCTGTCATACCCCTTGTGTATACCTTCTTCCTCTGATATATTGAGTTCCTGGAACTCCTGCTTAAGCATGGACTTCCTCATTCTCTTGGACTCATCATTTCCTCCAAACCTAGCTTTGATGGCTAACCAGATATCTTTGGCATCGTCAAGATAGTGAAAGTCTCTCATATGATCATCTGGTATAGCCTGAAGCAAGATGGTTCTTGCTTTTTTTTCTCTTTGAACTGCCAAAATTTCATCAGCAGTGGTTGGAGGAAGAATGGTAATGTTACCATCAAGGTCTCTTCCAGTCTTTTTCAAGCTGTTGCCATTCTTGATCACATTCCAGAGATTGTAGTCACTGTGAGTGATCCAATTTTCCATCTTCATCGCCCATATCTCGTATTCATCCTTCTTGAGATAAGGGAATTTAGCATTGCTGCTGGTAAGAGTTAGTTGTTGAATTGGTTGAGCTGCAGTGTTGTTTTGTTGAGTGACCTCTGTGTCATCAGATGAACCTGCAGACATTCTTTTTGGTGTGGAAAGGTGTAAAAGAAAAGTTTCTCTTTGTGCAGAGACTCTCCCGAGGTTCTGATACCACTTGTTGGATCTAGACCTTGATAGATCTTTGAACCTCTGGATCAATAGAAAGCTAATGTAATTAAAACTAACTATATGAAGAATCTCTGTGAAACTTGTATTGTAGTGGAATTAAACACAAGTAATAAACACGAATAACTAAGAACTCTTGATCCTCTATGGATCTATATTAATCTCTAAAGATGAAAATGTGAAGTCGTACATAATGCATAGGCCGTGGGTTCTTTTTATACTAAAAGAAACCCTAACCTTTTCTCATAACAAACAAATAACATAAAACTAAGAATGATATGCAATATATTGTCCTAAAATAACTTATGCATATCTAAACAAACTAATCCTACGGATGAACTATATCCGCAGAAACACAATATCAGTAGGAACCATATCGTCAGCAGAAACACTAAAGCTTCAGCAGGAACCTGTCAGCATTATTCTTCAGCAGGAACTTCAATAATTCCTAACACCGTTGATGGGAATATGGACGATTTTCTCGTCACAAAGAATCTTAGCTTGATTCTTCGACAACCAATCCATTTTCACAAAAATGTCAAAACAACCGAGTTTTATAGGTATGAGGTCAATCTCAAAAGGGTGGTTAAGTAAGGTTAGGGTACACCCCTGGATGACGGTGCTGTCTACCATTTCTATGTTATAATAGGTATCTAAGGCTATGGGTTTAATCCCAAGTCTAGAGGCAAAAGGTATAGATACGAAACTCTTATCGGCTCCCAAATCAAATAATACTCTAACTAATTGGTGGTTTAAGAGAAACTTACCCGTGACTACGCTCGGATCTTGTGGATCATTCCTATCTCTCAACATATAAGCTCTTCCCTGGGCACCATCAGTATTTTTCTTTGGACATCTATTTGCATAGTGTCCCTTTTCTCCACAAGCATGGCAAATGACCGTTGCTGGTGGTGGATTACCCCCAGTGGTTGGTCCTTTTTTCCTGCAATCCTTTGTCTGATAGCCCACCTTGTTACATGTATTACACTTAATGGAACAAGGCCCTGTGTGATGCCAGTTGCATTTCTTACACAGAGGGACTTTTCCAGCGTAACCACTTCCCTCATTTAGAGTGGCAGCATATGCTCTAGCAGTCTCTTGCCTTGGGTTCGGTTGAGGATAGGGGTTGGTACAATTATTACAATTAGTGTTACGGGTGTTGCCGAAAGCTCTCCCATCATGGAACTTTCGTTTATTATCATTGGGCGCTGGCACAGGGTTGTGCTTTGTTACTGGATCCATTAACCTTAAAGTAATGTTAATGGCTTCCTCTAAAGTTTGAGGTTTAGACGCAGTAACATTCCCTTCGATACTCCGGGGTAAACCTCCGATGAAAACTTCTATCGTCTTTTCAACAATCGGCAGCATTGTAGGACACAAAGTTGCCAACTCTTGAAATCTCCTAATATAAGTTTTAACATCGTTCCCCTTAATCTTGTATGCCTATTCTATTCCTATTGGTTGGGTATACGAGTTCCACCAGGATAATGCTTCCTCAGTAAGAGTATCGGTAGCAAACTTAACCCTACAATCCTCATTACAGTTACTACGGGAGAATACTGGCTCACATCTCTCAAACCAGTGAATCAATCCTATGGCCCCTTCTGTCCCCTTGAAATTGAAGGGCTGACAGCTCATAAATTTCTTGTAGTTACTTTTCTTCGCTAAAGGAATTTTGGGGTTTCTAGCCATGTTGGCTGATTGGTTCTGAACAGTCAGACAATATTGACCAAGGAATGGTCAACAAGGTCAAACTATTGAGCCAATGCTAAACCAAGGAGTATAATGTTTTCCTGGGTCGTTAAGTCCCAACGAGGTGCACAATTGTACTTAAACGGATCTGTGATCGAGTGAAATTTAATGGAAAAGGGATTATGGGTGATTAAACTAAGGCAATGAAAGGAAAATGATTCAAACGAACAATATCAACACACACGTGAAACCAAATACCCTAGAAACGTTTTAAAGCCTAAAAACGTACGTTTACGTTTTAAATAAACGTCTACGTACAAAATAAAAAGTGAAAAGAGATCAATATTAATCCTATGGTGATGAAAATTATATTTTCACAATCCTCATAATAAAAGAAAATTTTAAGAAAAAGAAAATTATTTATTAAACTATTTATTTAATTATTATTAATTAAAAACTATTTTTAACTATTTAACAATACCTTAAATTACAAATAAATATGAAATTAACCTAGATAAATGAAATTATGACTTAGAAAAATCTAAAATATTATAAAACTAATTTTAAAACTGAAAATATATTTATTACACTTTTTATCTAATTATTATTAATTAATTACTATTTAATATTTATTTAAATTAATTTGATTTATTATAAATACTAAATAATCTAAGATAAATCTGAAACTTTTTATAAAAATACTATATGATGACAGGGACTTAAGAAAAATATAAAAATAGCAAGTGCTTAATGAAAAAGTGGAAAAATAAGCTAAAAAGCTAAAAAAAATATTAAATAGAAGCTATCACTTAATTTAAATTGATGATTTTCTGATTTTTCTTTTATAAAACTAATTAAATACTGAAAATAGGCAACTTTTGAAAAAACAAACTTTGTGGAACTTGAAATTAAGCTGTGTGCACTCAAATAAGCCCCACTGTACACTAAAGTGGGTCAAATTGAGAATATAAGCTTTAATAAGCTAAGAACAAGCTACTAAGACTGAAACAAGGTGAAAACAAGTTTATTGCACTGAATAGAAGCTAGAACATGCAAATAAGAACACTGAATAAGCCAATCAAGTGAAATAAGCAATTCCAACTCCACTGAAAACCAACAGCTTGCAGGCTACTTTAAGGCCTATTCAAGCTTATCAAATAAGCTTAAAAACCAAATATAAGCCTGGAATCTGTGAGTTGGGTTCAAGGGCTTCTCAAAAAGCCATAAGTCAAAAGCTAGGGCCCACAGATGAGCTCACAACAAGCTTGTGAATCTGCTTATGTACACTGAGGACTCAGTGTACATGGTGAATAGTCCTGAACTTGAGGATCAAATTAAGCAATGTAAATAAGCAGTTCAAGATCAAACAAGCATATACATAAAAAGCTAACCAGGATGGCTTCTAACAACAACAAAGATCAAAGGCTGAGGTTCACTAGTAAACTTTTAATGAGCTTATGAAAAAGGCTAAAAGCCTGTGTGCAGGGGAGCTATTCTCAAAACATGCTAAAACAAGAAGCAAATAAGCACTTTAACTAAAGAGATAAAAAATAAATAAAAATAGACTAATGAAGATTAGCAGCTAAATTTTAAAATCCCAAAAGCACAGGGTCTAAAACCTAATATTAAGTCCTATAAGAAATTCCAAAGTTTATTCAAAAATTTTTTGCACTGAAAATTTGACTTTTTACTCTACACTAAAAAGTTGACTTAGATGAACTTTAGATCCAATCTAATTACTGATTATGTTATATTAAGCTAAAAAGAAGTGAAATTAAGCTAAATGACCAAGTTATGAACTAGTGTGATGAAAATAGCACTCTAAATCCTAACAGATAGCAAGTTAATCAAGATTAAAAGCTATATTGACTAATTATCAACAAGCCTGTTTTTCTATTGTTTAAATGAGATGTTAGACCCTTTTATGACATACATCAAACAAGAACAATATCATATACAATCTCTTCCACAGTTGAAACAGCAAATCCAAACAACCCTTATTAAGTACTTAAACTTGATTTTCAAAGCAAATGTTAGAATTAGATCTTAACACTGATTTCAAACTTCATTATATCATATCCTAAGATCAAATGAGCATAAAACAGTAACAATACTAGCATGAAACATAGGAATGACAATTATACCTATTTGACAGTGAGAAAGAAATTTCAAGCAACAATAATATTCAAAGAACAAGTAAACTATATTATGCTATATTATAATTAACCAACACAAAATAAGCACATAAGAACAAGATTAAGCAGCTAAACAGTAATGGAATAGTAAGATGCTAAATATGATAAGTTAAGCTTACAAAGTGATTTCCAGCTGAGAACCAAGAACAAGAACCAAGAACAACCCTAACAGCTTACCACTAAGCTACTAAACCCAAGGCCATCCAAAATTTAACCTGCTCCAGCTGTGATCACCATGAACACTGAATTTTTATTTTCATCTATTTTTATGTGATTTTTTTGGTGTTTTTGATTTTTATCACTACACTGACTTTTAAAGTTACTAAGAGCTTTCAGAAGCTTTCTAGGAGCTTAAGTGATCTATTTGAGTCCTTATCATCAACTACAACAACATGTAAGTAAACTTGTGATGTTGAGTACGAAATTGCACAAAGTGAAATGTAAACTGAAACTTGAAATTGATTACTAAAAGGAGTTTAATATTACACTGAATTCACTAATTGAAAAGTTTGAAAGCTTATAATACACTGGAAACTGAAAGTTAACTATTACGAACTAAGCAAACTAAAATTACACTAGATATCCCCTCCTCTTGCTCCAATGCTTCCCTTTATAGATAATTTGAGGCCTCTACGTGATTATGAATCTATCCCACTCATTTTGAACCCTTGGATCACTGTAGTTGGTCCTAGCCATCCAAAAGACCTTTTTGGCGCCAAAAGTCTTGGGGCAGTTTTAAAGTGGTTTTTTTGAGCAATTAAAGAATTTGGCAGTTATGGAGGCTAAAGGAGACAGGAAACGTAATCTTTAATTAGCAAGTAGGGGGAAGGTAGAAACCATGGTGGTTTTGTTGTTGCAGTGTGGGAGGAAGGATGTGGGGGGAACAGGAGGCACAGTACCCAGTTTTGACTATGTTGACTGGTGGGATTAATATAAACGGGGTGTTGGGCTTTGGTGAGTTGGGCCATGGATAAACAAAATGGGTGGGTTGTTTATGTTAGGTTTGTTAAATAACAAAGGGTCCGTTTGTATAATAGCCTAAAAACACAAGGACCAAGTCTGTAATTAAACCAAAGTTGAGGGGCTGAAGATGTGATTCCCCCAAAGTTCTCACAAGGACCAATGATGCCAAACTTAATAAACCCAAGGACCATTTATGAATTTTTCCATTTTAAAAACACCCAAGGACCATTTTTGTCAATTTCAAAAGTTGAGGGACCTTTTCTGCCATTTGCCCAAAAATTCATTCAAGGACCAATTTTGACAACTTAGAATATTTCAGGGACCTTGAATGATAAAACTCCACATTTTTGAATTCCAGGGACTATTTTTGCCAATCTTTGAAAGTTGGGGGACTGAAACTGCCAATTATGTAAACTTTGTTCGTGTTTTCATCTGTTTTTAATCATTTTACATCTGAGACATATAAAACATGATCCTGGGATATTTTCTGCATTTTGATGCATTTTTGAGTGTTTTTAAATGTTTTTGCAGTTCAGATTAACCAAAAAATGATGAGTGTTTAAGCACTCATCAATCCCCCACACTAAACTATTGCTAGTCCCTAGCAATCTTTTATGAAAATTTAATGGATTTGAAGTCTCTTTACCAAAGGCCATTACTTCTGGAGTAGCCATTGTTTCAGTATATGATACCTTGGTACAATGATAACCAAATGATTTTGAGCAAATCACCAGCTGTCAACGGATTTGATTTGTCTTTACCAAAAGCCGTTTGCTTCTGGACTAGCCAACTCTTAGATAAGATACAATTATTATCTTTGGTGAGCTGATTACCAATTATGGTTTTCCAATGCCTTTACCACAAGCCATAACCTTGCGGGCTAGCAAACTCTTCACTATAAAAGATATGGTGAGTCGATTACCATACAATTTTTGGCAAATTGCAAGCCATAAACGGATTTGATTAATCTTTACCAAGAGCCGTTTGCTCTTGGATTAGCCAATCCTTATGTGTGTTAGACATGGTGGACTGATAACCATTTGTTGTAGTAGTGCAAAGCACTTCCACAAAAAAAATAATAAAAAATAAAAAAAATAAAAAAAAAAAACTTTGCAAAAAATGGGGGAATTAGGGCACTAGAAGTAAAATATGTGATCAAATTCGCCAGAATTACACTGATGAGCCTTTAAGATAACCAACTAATCCTTGCTTAGCATCACAACTTATAATCTACTCTAGCATTTCTCGTTCTTCGCAAATTTAAAATCCTAAATAATAAGATCTGTGAATGCTTAGCCAAAATGTTTAAGGGGACTAGCTAGGGCTCAACACGCCCGGTCAAGTCTAAATTTTATTCCTACTCCAACCAATGGAAAGTAAAAAATATGTCAAAACACTTATTATACTTTTGAATTTTTTTTTTAAATTTTCTCATTTTTTCGGGTATTTTTGGTGGAAATACGGGGTTGCGAGGGTGTACGACAAAATGCAAGGTAATATCAAATCGAAAGATCACCCCCCCCCCCAGACTAAAACGAAACATTGTCCTCAATGTTTTAAAAATAAGGGTTCTTACGCAAAATCTAAGGCCGTTTATGAATTATGCCATATAGATAACGTTTGTCGATAAGATTAAGGATACCGGATTTCCCATTCAGCACTGTAGGATGAGACTCAAGTGGAGATAGACAAAACCATGAGCACGAGAGTCTTAATATGTCAGGCAAATCTTACACAAAACAGCATACACTAAACATAAGAAATGGAAGAGACAGACCTCCTCACGTTACACTTATTAGCACACAAATAGAAAATACAAAACACACGGGTTGCCTCCCGTGAAGCACTTGTTTAAGATCGAGTCGTTAGCTTGACTCGCCCCAAATTCATTGGTCCATGGGGAATGTTTGGAGATCTGGGATAACCATGGGTGGTATGTCCCCTCCAAAGTAGTGCTTCAACCTATGACCATTTACTTTGAAGTTAGGTCCGTCGGTCTGGGACAACTCGACGGTACCATATGGAAAAACTTTAGCAACGGTGAATGGTCCAGTCCAGCGGGTTTTAAGCTTTCCCGAGAAAATCTTCAATCGAGAATTGAAAAGAAGGACTCGGTCACCAACTTTGAAATCGCGGTTCTTTATCTTTGAGTTATGTATCTTCTTAGTCTTCTCTTTGTAAATCAAAGAGTTCTCGTAGGCTTGGTCACGAAGTTCATTTAATTCATTGAGTTGAACTTTGCGGTGATCACCCGCGGACTTGAGGTCGAAATTTGCATGCTTTAAGGCCCAATAGGCTTTGTGTTCAAGCTCGATCGGTAGATGACACGCCTTCCCGTACACAAGCTTGTAAGGAGTACACCCGATGGGTGTTTTGTATGTTGTACGGAATGCCCATAAGGCGTCATCCAGTTTGTCCGATCAAGAGGCACGATTTTCACCTATGGTCCTCTCTAGAATCCTTTTTAACCCTCGGTTGGATACCTCCACCTGCCCACTTGTTTGTGGGTGGTATGTGGTAGCAAGACGGTGGGTGACACCGTACTTGAACATGACCTTTGTAAATTGGTCGTTGCAGAAGTGCGTACCGCGATCACTGATTATGGCACGAGGAGTTATAAATCTAGAAAAAAGAGATTTTAAGAATTTGACAACTACTCGGGTGTCGTTAGTGGGGAGCGATTTCGCTTCAACCCATTTAGACAAGTAATCGACCGCCACGAGTATCTAGTTGTTCCCTCGTGAAGACGGGAACGGGCCCATAAAATCTATGCCCCAGACGTCAAAAATTTCGCAAACTTGTATAGCATTTTGTGGCATTTCATCTTTTGCGAAATTTTTCCTTGACGTTGGCAGGAATCACATGAATTAACCAAATCATGGGCGTCATGGTAGATTGTGGGCCAGAAGAAGCCAGAATCAAAGACTTTATTACCTGTGTCGCTGGCACCATGATGTCCCCCAGTGGGTCCATTGTGGCAAGCCATCAGGATATCAGCGGCTTCTTGGCCGTGTACACAGCATCTAATCACTTGATCCGCACAGATCCTGAGCAAGTAGGGGTCGTCTCAAAAATAATGTTTTACATCCTTGAAGAACTTTTTCTTCTGTTGGGATGACATCCCTTTCACAATAAAATTACCCGCATGGTAATTCGCAATGTCAGCAAACCATGAGGGATTAGGATCACCACGAAAAGATACCACATTAAGTGTCTCGAGAGGAAACGTTTCATTTATTTCCTTTTTCTCGAGCTCACTTTGGTGAGGGTTTTCTAATCGGGACAGATGATCAGCCGCGAGGTTCTCGACTCCTTTTTTATCACGTATAATGATATCAAATTCTTGCAGGAGTAGAACCCATCGGAGCAATCTCGGCTTTGCATCTTGTTTTGCAAAGAGATATTTGGGAGCCGAGTGATCTGTATACACTATGCTTTTAGACAAGATCAAATATGGCCGGGATTTTTTAAAAGCATACACCACGGCTAATAATTCTTTCTCCGTCGTGGTGTAATGAGCTTAAGCCTCGGTCATAGTTTTGCTAGCATAATTTATAGGCTGAAAATGTTTGGTTTTTCGTTGCCCCAAGACTGCACCTATAGCAAAATCACTTGCAACGCACATGAGCTCAAAAGGTAGGTCCCAATCAGGGGCAACTAAGATTGGTGCTTCGGTGAGTTTCTTCTTAAGAGTTTGAAAAGCTTCAATGCACTCTTTAGAAAAGATGAAAGGAGTATCTTTTTCAAGGAGACGGGTCATAGGCCGGGCGATTTTCGAAAAATCTTGGATAAATCGACGATAAAACCCAGCATGACCTAGAAAACTCCTAACTCCTTTGACGGTTGTAGGATGAGGTAACTTAGCAATAACATCAACTTTATCCTTATCAACCTCAATCCCGTTCTTTGAGATCTTATGGCCGAGGACAATGCCCTCTTTGACCATGAAATGACTTTTCTCCCAATTTAGACAAAGATNGGCCGGGCGATTTTCGAAAAATCTTGGATAAATCGACGATAAAACCCAGCATGACCTAGAAAACTCCTAACTCCTTTGACGGTTGTAGGATGAGGTAACTTAGCAATAACATCAACTTTATCCTTATCAACCTCAATCCCGTTCTTTGAGATCTTATGGCCGAGGACAATGCCCTCTTTGACCATGAAATGACTTTTCTCCCAATTTAGACAAAGATTAGTCTCTTCACAACGTTGAAGCATCTTGTCTAAATGGGAGGGGCATGATTTGAAAGAATTCCCAAAGATCGAGAAATCATCCGTAAAGACCTCCATAGTTTTTTCAATCATGTCATGAAAAATGGCTATCATACACCTTTGGAACGTGCCCGGAGCATTACATAAGCCAAAAGGCATTCGTCGGTAGGCAAATGTTCTGTAACGGCATGTGAAGGTGATCTTTTCTTGATCTTTGGGTCAATAGGAATTTGGAAGTAACCCGAGAAACCATCGAGAAAACATAGTATTCGTTTCCCGCTAATCTCTCGAGCATTTGGTCCATGAAAGAAGAGGAAAGTGGTCTTTACGGGTGGCATCATTTAATTTTCGGTAGTCAATGCACACACGCCATCCCGTAACCAATCGAGTTGGAATCAACTCATTTTCATCAATAGTAAGGCACCCTTTTTGGGCACATAATGAACGGGGCTCCCCCACGGACTATCCGAGATAGGGTAAATCAAGCCGGCATCAAGGAGTTTAAGAATTTCCGTCTTGATAACCTCATGAATTTTGGGATTTACCCTTATTTGTTGTTGAACCGCCGGTTTAAAGTCATCTTCCATCAAAATCTTGTGAGTACAAAATTCCGGGCTAATGCCCTTAATGTCAGATAGTTTCCAAGCGATGGCTCACTTGTGTGACTTTAAAACCTTTATGAGAGCGGTTTTCTCCTCATCACTCAAATCTTTTGCAATTATGATGGGTAATTTATCAGTACCCTCCAAAAATTCATATTCAACATGAGGAGGTAAGTCCTTAAGTTCGACCTCGGGAGGATCATTAGAATTTTCAATGGATTTCATTTCCTCAATATTGAGTTCTTTCGGAGGGAGAGGTGATGGATCATCATTAAGCAACTTCTCAAGAAGAAGAATGTCTCCCTCCGGGTCAACTACATCAACATCAATTCCCGACGGAATTGAATCACTTTTGAAAAAGGCTTCGGTCTCTTCCAAAATGAAGTCACTTCCCTCAAACGGAGTGAGGGAAGGGGAAGAGTCATAAATGATAGGTTGAGAAGAAGGAGTGGGATTGCCACTCGAAGAATTGTTGGAAAAACCAAGAACTTCTTGAGAATACTCCTCAGAAGCAACATCAATAACATCGATTCGGTTAATTGACATGGAATCACAATTGGAGGAGTATCTCGAAGTTTGATCGAGATTGAAGGCAATGGCCTCATTACCAACACGTAAAGTGATTTCTTCATCAAAAACATCAATTAAGGCATGGCCTGTCCTTAGGAATCCTCTCTCGAGAATGAGAGGAACCCTCAGATCGGCATCAAAATCAACAACAACAAAATCGGCCAGGAAATGGAACTTTCCTACTTTGACGAAGACATCCTCGGCTATTCCGATGGGAGGAGAGATTGAACGGTCCGCAAGCTCGAGGGTCATGCAAGAAGGAGTAAGTTCGGGAAGAGAAAGTTTGTTCCACACAGATAATGGCATTAGGTTGATGCTAGCACCAAGATCGGCCAAGACGAAGCATTAAACCATCCCTGGAAAATCACACGGAATAAGGAATTTTTTGGGATCTCCAAGCTTTTCGGGAAGCTTCTTAAGGAGAACCGCCGAGCAATTCTCGTTCAACGGAGTTTTTGCCATTTCAAACAACTTTTCTTTGTTACTTAACAAACTTTTGATTGTGGAAGCAAATTTTGGCATGAGAAGAATAGCATCCGCGAAGCTAATGTCGAAATGCAAATCTTGAAAGATTTGAAAGAATTTCTCCATTTGATTCATAGCTTTTTCACAGAGCTTTGGGTCATTTAGTCTTGAAGGATAAGGAATTGAGGGTTTTGGATTAGACTTGACGGGAGCAACTTCGGGCTCAAAAACAATTTTCGGTTTGGTAACTTGGACAACCGGAGGTTGGATGTCTTTGGTACTTCCATTGTTAGAAGGAAGTTCTGTTGAAACTTAAGACCTTGATAGATCTTAGAGCCTGTGGATCGTTAGTAATGTCTATGTAATCACAAAGACACTAATAGAGAATCTCTACAACTTGTATTCTATAGCGGAATTTCAAATACAAGAGCTACACAAAATACTAAGAATACTTTGATCCTCTATGGATCGTTTATTAAGCACTAATATTGTTTTCTTAACACGTACATAATGCATTAGCCAAGGGTTCCTTTTATACTACAAGAAACCCTAAACCCTCTTACAAGAAAAGAATAATGTTAAAACTATGACAGATATCCTACATATCTTGTCTTAAAATAACTAAACTCTATCTATTCTAAAACTACGGATACACTATATCCGCAGGAACACTTTATCCGCACTAACACTTCCATCAGTAGGAACCACTATAACTATCCGCAGGAACCTGTCAGTAGCATTCTTCAGCAGTAACTTCTAGAATTCCCAACAATCCAATTTGACAGTGTTAAGTTCAAGATTCTTGATAGATCGCCTAATAACCAAAATATGAGGATTGAAAGACGAACATATGCAGCAAAATGAACTACCAGCAGCAACCAACTCGATGTCAGCAGCAACAAGTAATCAGCAACAAAAATAGATTTGATAAGCCTTTACCAAATAGCTATTCACTCTTGGGCTAGCTAGTTGATGCGCGTGGATTGCAACATTCACAAAGAAGCATTTTCGGGCGTTGTTCGGAGTGAGAAATGCGGAAAACAAAAACTCAAAAGACTTGAAGATTACAGAAGGTGACGCCGTCACTCTATACAAGGTGACGCCGTCAGGAACAAGTGAAGTCCAGAATTGGAAAAATACTCGTGACGGCAGAGAGTTCGTAGTGCAATATTGGTGACGCTGTCAACCAAGGCCGTCAGATCTAAAACCAGCAATTATGACCACGTCAAGGAAGCCGGTCTGAAAACCCTAATCGCCGTGCTGACGACGTCACCTATTGGGTTGACGCGTCAGCCCGCAATATCTATATATAATAGAACGTTTTCTTTATTTAAAAAGAATTTTAGAGTGGATAACTTGGGACCAAAACCCTAGTAGAGTTTTAAAGACCTTGGAGGTACCCAAACCCTTCCAACTTGCATGTTCAATTGAAGATAAGTCTTTATCCATACAAATATGTCTATGTGTTGTGTGATATATATTTGTGCTTGTCTTCTTTTAATATGCTAGGCTAATTTACTTTGTGTTGCTATGATCTAATGAAACCTAACTATTGACTATCATGTGAAGTGTATTGTGGATTGTATTTGGGTGAATGTTTCATCTACGTTAGACTAAGGAAACTGGCTATATCTCCTATATGGTAACATGCTTGAACGTCTTTAGAAACGTGAAATCATATGTGCGTTATTGGTTTTAAGGTAGTATTTCGCATTAGGTTGCTATCGGTGAGCTCATGATAGATGCTTGACGTATCGCATAGAGTGAGGTAGGAACTTATAAATTTGGGAATTGAACGCCACTCCCTACGACGTTGTAGGAATACACCCGTCATCCAAGCAAACTCAACATACTAATCACATGGTAAAAGAATAGTTAGGGAGTAATGAATCTAAGTAAACCACTATTCTCCACCACTGATTTTCTCTTAAACAAAAAAATACAAATATAATAGCTTAGAAGTAGATAATTTGGGTTAGTTGACTAGCAACTAATTCCGCCCTATCCTCCAAAACCAGAGATTTTACTGCTTTCATAAAACATAAAAATACAAAGAATCTTCCTCCACCCTTAGACCTAGATTAGAGTAGTTTTTAGCTAACGAACACTATTCCCTATGAAGAACGATCAATCCCCCGGTACTTGCACTTCACTATCTACATCGGTCAGGTACACTGCCTGGTGGGGATTGCAAGCTTCTCAATGACGATACGTCAAGTATCCTATCATAAGCTCACCGATAGCAACCTACCATGAAATACTACCTTAAAATCGATTAACGCACATACGATTCACGTTTCCTAAGATGTTCAAGCTTGTTACCATATAGAAAGTTAGCCAGTTTTCTTAAGTCTAACGTAGATGAAACATTCACCCAAATCACAATCACAACATACACATCACATGATAATTAATAGTTAGGTTTCATTAGATCTAAGCAAACACAAGTTAATTTAGCCTAGCATGTTGAAGGAAAGAAAAGCACAAACATAGATCATACAACACATAGACATATTGTATGGAATGAATGAAGACTTATCATAGATTAAACATGCAAGTTAGAGGGGTAAAAGTACCCTCTAAGGTCTGTAATACACGAGCTAGGGTTTAACCCTTAAATTCTCCACCAAGTTCCTCCTTTTAAAACAATAAAATTCGTCCTATATATATAGAAAATACGGGCTGACGGCGTCAGCCCAAGGTGTGACGCCGTCACGCCGACGATTAGGGTTTTGTGATGGCCTTCTTGACGTCTGATGCGCGTGGATTGCAACACGCACTACGTTTTACCTCTCGAGGGATCTCGAGAAGCTTGCAATCCCCACCAGGCAGTGTACCTGACCGATGTAGTATAGTGAAGTGGCAAGTACCGGGGGATTGATCGTTCTCTCATAGGGAATAGTGTTCGTTAGGCTAAAAACTACTCTAATCTAGGTCTAAGGGTGGAGGAAGATTCTTTTTGTATTTTTATGTTTTATGAAAGCAGTAAATCTCTGGTTTTGGAGGATAGGGCGG
>LBNU01033878.1:30322-41588 GCA_014162995.1 Artemisia annua
CACAGAGAGGAATCATCGAAACAAGCACAGCCCACTGCGATGTTGCTAAGGCTTATGCTATGGGGGATGGAGATAAGAAGAATCATAATGGTGATGCACCCAAGTGTGGTCGTTGCCACCAGAATCATTATGGACGATGTGCTGTAATGTGCCGAAATTGCTCAAGGAGAGGACACGTAGCTAGGGATTGTAGCGCCCGACCCCTTGCTATGGTGCAAGCTACTCCTGAAGCTTGGAGTAAGGCGAGTGTTACTTGTTATGGATGTGGAAAGAAGGGACACTATAGGAGTGAGTGTAGGGAATCGTGGAACCGAGGAAATCAAGGATCGGGTGGTAATGGGTATAATCATGGGAACCATGGAGCTGGAGGAAACCGTGGACGTCATGACAATGGGGACCAACAAGTGGAAGCAGGAGCTGCTCATGGGAGAGTGTATGTGTTGGGAATTATACTTTGAGTTGATATTGACAAAATATGAAAGATGAAGGACTTATGGAGACAAAGGAAGAAACTTGCAAAGAAAGAAAAAGATTACTGCATATCTTTTTATTATTTAGAATATATCCTTTGTAACCCTAGTATCTCTATTATATAAAGAGATACAGGGAATTCATAATATGTGTGTCACAATGTAAACATCGAGTAAATGTGTGTGTGTAGAGGCGTTTTATGGGAAAACGTCTAGGGTTAGTTTTAGCCTCAAGGATCTTATGATTCCTGTTATTGTTGAGTAACCGTGTTACACTTGATCACGTAGCATTGGGGCTTATGGTGTATGTTAGAGTAGAGATGATGACGAAGAAACCTTGTAATCAATAATAATGATTGTTTTGTTTATTCCGCTGCGTATCATGTTCTTAATCATTATTATTGTAATCCCTAGATGAGGTCTAAAAAACCTCGAGCTAAAACGATCTTAACATGTGGTATCAGAGCCAAGGGGCTCGTGATCGTGGGATTAAACAAGGTTTGGTTGGTCGAAAATATAAGAAAAATTCGTAACTATTCGTATTTTCGCAACTCACTGCAGGTCAGTTTTCAAACGGCAATAAATCCTTCGTTAACCGTTGGATCGGGCTCAAATTTTTACTGGAGGTTCTTGACATATCAAGGAAGAGTTCCACCGGAGGGATCTTCAATCTGAGCTCTCAGTAAAAAGATAAAAATTCTCAAAGTCTGCTGCAGAAACATATTTTGTAAGTCGAATTTTTAGGGTTTTCTTGATTTCAACTTCTTTGAATTCGTGCATACTTGTTCTTAAATCATTATGGAAGTTGGATATACACTGTTTGGTGTCTTAAATTCATGAAAGAAAGCTCGTTGGTTAAAGGTACGAATTGATTTTTAGGGTTTTTGGATCTGCTATAACTATGCTTATAACTACTTGAACGAAACCCTAGGCTGATCTAAAAACCTCAAAGTAATGGTCACACAGCTTGGAGTTATATGATCGATTGCCATGTAATCAGTTTCCTTAGGGTTCTATAAAAGGTTTTCAAGCTAATGTAATCGATATTAGGGTTTTGGTCATCAGTGAGTTTGGAGCAGTTTTGATCAATGGATCTGAATCAATATTTAATGGGTCTATGATCGATGCAATTGATTGGAAGTACTTGAAAGCGATAGATCACAACATGGGTCAGTAATTGTTTTATTACCAATCGGTATATGGTTTTAATATTGGATTATACATGTTCCAAGTTAGTGGGTCGATTATTTATTTGTTCATTGGTTGAAGCATCAAGCATGGGTCAGCATCAACAAGTACATGGGTTTTGCTGCTATTGATGTTAATTTATGAGGAATAGCATTACTAGTGATTGTGGTACTGATCCGCATGAATTGAAGCATAAAGAAACAGATTTGGACGTAAAGAAGAATGCATGGTCTGCTCATGGTTATTGGTATTCGAGTATCTCTACTGGTTATTTGAAGACATACAAATGTGGTTACTGATGTTTATTAACGAAGTGGTCAAGATGCTTTCATATATTTTTGTTACCACTACTCGACTTCATGGTTTCCACTAGTAGTATGGATTTTACCACTGCTCGTTACCACTGCTAGCTTCCCGTTACCACTGCTAGTGTAATTCGTTTCCACTGCTGACTATTTCGTTACCACTGCTGCCTTGATTGTTTCCACTGCTAGTTATAAGTTACCACTACTACGCTTAATTATTGAAAGGCAGTTTGATGGGCATGTTACACGAAGTGAGGGGAAGCATGAATATTTATATGGAACAGGTGGTTCCATCACACACCAGGGGATGACACACACAAGAATTATTTTTCGTTTTTGGATTTTTGGAGAGATTAAAACGCACACACAAAAGACTGAAGTTTGATTTTTGGTTCTTAACATATTTTATGGCTCGTTCTTATTTGATTTAATTGATTACGAAGGAGATTATTTATCACCTATTTGAAGTGGAAGTGAAATTTCTTGGATGCGTGTTCTTATCATATCTCAAAGTGGGTGTTACACTTTGACGATAACTTGTTTGTTTTATACGGTGGTGACGAAGACTTGTCAAAATCTAGTTTTCATAGGTCAAGGGGTGGATGGATGAAGACCTAGTTAACTATCACTTAAAGGAGTTACATTGTAGTGCTCAGTGTCTCACAGAGGATGAGGATTTTGTCAAGGGATTGCGGTCTACTTATATTTGATGTTTTATATAAGTTTGGAGTCACGTGGTTAGTACAAGACATAAGACACAAGTTTGGGTTATTCTACTTCTACATCAAGTTCGTTATATTTGGTTTTCTTCAGGTGATCATAATGGAGCTTACATTCGAGATGGTTCACATATGGGTTTCAGGGGAAAGCTTATTATTAAATGTTTTAACCATCTACATGCATCATTCGAGGTGAAGGTGTTTACAACTGCTAGTTGTTATTACTACTACTAGTTTTGATTTCTTTTGTTATTCAAGTTCATTTTTAGATGCGGAAACTTAATGGTGGGTAATTGAAACATTGGAAAGATGAATTGGAAGTATGATAGTGGTTCGTGGTTGTGAAGATCAAGGTTGCTTACATTTGTCTCCTATTTGGATGATGACAAAAGGGGAAGAAGAATATTTAGAAGTTCAACTTAGAAGATCCTTCGGTGATATAGAATGGTTTAAAGGGAAAGTTCGTTACTTTCAGTATACATATTAACTTAGGGGAAGTTCTGCTTACTTGGTTTTGTCATATCAACTAGGGGAAGATTGTTTGGGATTATACTTTGGTTTATATTGACAAAATATAAGATGAAGGACTTATTGAAGAACAAAGAGAAACTTGCAAAGAAAGAAAAAGATTACTGCATATCTTTTTATTATTTAGATATAATCCTTTGTAACCCTATTAAAAAAGTAATCTCTATTATATAAAGAGATACAGGGAATTTATAATATGTTGTCACAATGTAACATCCAGTAATGTGTGTGTGTAGAGGAGTTTTTGGGAAAACAATCTAGGGTTAGTTTTAGCTCAAGGATCGTTATGATTCCTGTTATTGTTGAGAACGTGTTAACACTTGATCACCGTACATTGGGGCTTTATGTGTATGTTAGAGTAGTAGATGATGACGAAGTAAACTTGTAATCAATAATACTGATTCGTTTTGTTTATTCGCTGCGTATCATGTTCTTAACCATTATTTATTGTAATCCCTAGATGAGGTCTACAAACTCAGGCTAAAACGATCTAACAGTATGCATGGGGAAACGAGAGAGGAGAAGACCCGAACGTCGCTTACTGTACGTTCCTTCTCAATAATTCGGTTATGCTTCCATATATTTGATTACTTGGTGACCGATAGAAGCCTTTGATGTCCACTACTTTTGCACCTCTAATAGAAAACCCCGATGACCTTTAGAAATTGGATAACATGTAGATTACTTAAGGAAAATAAGAAGGATTAAACCATCATTTCGCAGACTGCATTGAATTTCTTGAACCACCCTTTCAACATAGCCTTCTACCCGTCACACAATAGGAGTTTCGATGTCATCAATTGGGATGGATTGGTTGTCGAATTCGTGCTCAAATACTTTGCGATGAGAATTGTGAGTGTGCCATTCGGTAAGAGATTTTAATATACAAGGAGATAGAAAGGTTTGAGAGTCCATCACAGATTACGGTCATATCTTTGCACTAAGATACCCGAAGCTAATGAAAGGATAATTACCTTTTCTTTAGCTCCCAAATATCTGCAATGGAGGGAAGGAGAAGGAAGAAAGCGCATTGAAAGATGTGCCATATGTTCCCGTGATTTTCCGGATGTGTTTCCCCGATTGATTTGCGGGAATCCGCCCACATAACAATGTTCAGATTGATTGGTACTGGTGCTGCACCCGTGGCCCGGCAACCTTATCAGACTTGCGCCACCGAACTAGAAGAGTTGTCGAACAAATGGCGGAGTAGCCGAAAAGGGATTCATACGAAAGTTTTGCCACCTTGGGGAGCCAGTCCTATTCGTGAAAAGAAGGTGGATCATTCGTATGTGTATTGATTACCGTGAGCTGAAATAAGCTAACGATAAAGAATATATCTATGATGTGCTATATAAATAAGAATCCGAGAAAAAAATAATAACGTTAACGACAAATATTGACTATTAACTTACGTATAATATGTCGGAAACTTAATTATACTTTTATCGTATAAATGAAAGGACCAAGTTGAAGGGAATTGTTTTAGAAATAATAACGAATTTCGAATAAAGTGAGACATAGCGAGTTAATAAGAATTGAAAGGACACTTAAATCCAAGTTCGACCATTTTGCTATTTGTTGACTATTGTGCTAAGTCACGGATATTTAACGTCAATCAGCCAATCTATATAATCTATCTAACTTGTTTTAGTCGCGGATTAAATAGATTAATTTAGTTATATCGAAGGGTTATTATACGGAATATTATATCCTAACGACGCCATTAGGTCGTGGTGGAGTTTTGGGATAATAATTAATAAATATTTTTGGTGAAGTCTATGGTTGACCGAATCCGATAGTTATCAGGAATTTATTTATCATCACTTATTAAGACTCAAAAACTTACCAATGTAGGCTCTATGTGTTATGTGATTTAGGTTTTTGGGTATAATTTGGAGGGAATATATTCGGGTTAAATAAGATTATGGAAGGATTACCAAGTCCGACGGATTTGGATAAACTTCGGTGATTTATTTAAATGATATATTGGACAGTATTAGCTGTAAGAATTATTCTTATTATAATCTTTTTGAGTGTGTCGACCCTCCAACCCGCATGGATACCAATAACCAAAATAATACGAGAATAATACGAGACTGGATTTTTGAAAGTAAAATGGAATACGTTCGGGATTAGGGAATATTTGATTTTTGAGGAAATTATCCTGAAACGAGTTTATATTGTTAGGAAGTGCCGAGTCCCGTAGTTGCTGTCTTTTGCGTTTGGATACATCTTACACTAACGTTTCTTTCTGCTGATTTTCTGGACTTGAGGTGAGTCATCAGCCCCACTTTTACATCTTGAACTTGTTTCAATCTTGGGGTGAGAAACGTGCAATGGTTTAATGTGACTATTATACGCTTTTATTTAAAACTTGTTATGTATGAACTAGGTAATTACATCACCTTAGCCACATAGTGAATCTTGGTTATCGCCGTGTGGATAATATGGTTAAGATGATATTGGAGTTACATCAACCCTAGTCACATAGTGAATCTTGTTATCACAACGTGTGAATTAGATATGGTTAGATGAACTGGAAGTAACATTAACCCTAGTCACATAGTGAATCTGGTTATCGCGTGTGAACTAGACATGGTTAGATGAAGAGAATGGTTTGTTAAGGATTATGTGGTTGGACTATAGTGTGCACCTATAGGGTTCTTGCGTTGTGATTTGAGGCCTAGTCTAGCTAGTAAGCGTTTTGCGTATATGTCCACTTGATTTTGATTATGAATATAAACCTATGATCTCACCAGCGAAAGCTGACTTTTAGCACGTTTTCTCAGGTAATTAAGTAATGATTTGGATGCTTGGATTGGAGGCTTGGCTTGGCAATGCGGTTTAAGGATCTATTTTTCTAAAACTCTGATATGTATTTGCGGACCTATTTTTATTCCTTTTGGGCCTTACTTTGAATAAATTTGGGATGAATGTAAACTTTAAAACCCCGTTTGGTTGCGTTTTACTCATGTTTACTTTATCTCGTTCTTTTATGACTTGTGTTAGATACCAATCCCCGTAACACCTCGAAAGCTTGATGAGTCTTCCGCTGTACCAAATTTTGGGGGTGTTACACTTATGAACTCTGGACTAAAAGGAAACCCAACCTGAACTTTCTTAGGGTTTGGGGTTGTAGGGCTGTTGTAAGACTCCCTGATCCAAAGCAGAAAACTTTGGGTGAAAGAGGCATTGAATGCATCTTTGTTGGATATGCTGAGCATTACAAGGCATATAGGTTCTATGTTATTGAACCTAATGAATCTGTTTCAATTAACCCCATAATTGAATCAAGGGATGCAATCTTTGACGAGAATAGATTTTCATCTATCCCTAGACCAAGTCAGAGGATTCCAAATGGAACTGCTGACATTGGTGTTTAAGAGGTCTCTAATGATGTCCCTAATAATTTCACTAATGAGGTCTCTGATGAGGTTGTGGTACAACAACCTGAACCTGAGCTCAGAAGAAGCAACAGGGTCAGGACTCCAAAGTCATTTGGACCTGAGTTTCAATTATACTTAATTGAAGGTACAAGGAGTGAGGTCTCTTACCAATACTCCTATTGCTTCATTGTTGAGGATGATCCCAAAACATTTGAAGAAGCAATGAAGTCCCAGGATGTTCGCTTTCTGGAAAAAAGCAACTAATGATGAGATGGACACCATCATGGGCAACAACACTTATGTGTTGACTGATCTACCACCTGGTTGCAAACCTCTAGGTTGCAAATGGATTTTCAAAAGGAAAATGAAGGTAGATGGAACTGTTGAAAAGTTCAAGGCAAGACTAGTTATTCAGGGCTTTAAACAAAAGTCAGGAATAGAATATTTTGATACTTATGCCCCTATGGCTCGTATCAGTACCATAAGATTGCTAATTACTTTGGCATCAATTCACAATCTGGTTATTCATCAAATGGATGTGAAGACAGCTTTCTTGAATGGTGACTTAGATGAGGAGGTTTACATGAACCAACCTCAGGGCTTCATCATGCCTGGCAATGAACACAAGGTGTGTAAACTGATTAAATCTCTTTATGGACTCAAACAGGCACCTAAGCAATGGCATCAAAAGTTTGATGAAGTGGTTTTGTCTAGTGGTTATTTACTTAATCAAGATGACAAATGTGTATATAGCAAATTTGATGAATCTGGTAAAGGAGTCATCATTTGTCTATATGTTGATGACATGTTGATTTTTGGCACTGACCAAAATCAAGTTGACCTTACAAAGGCATTTTTGTCATCAAAGTTCTCCATGAAGGATATGGGGGAGGCTGATGTTATCCTTGGCATAAGGATTAAACATAAAAGTAACAAAATTTCTGTCTCTCAGTCTCATTACATTGAAAAGGTGTTGAGGAAATTTAATTACTTTGATTGTACTCCAGTGAGTACTCCTATGGATACAAGTGAGAAGCTTATGCCTAATACTGGCAAAGCTGTATCTCAACTTGAGTATTCTAGGGTAATTGGCTGCTTGATGTATGCCATGACTTGTACAAGACCTGATATTGCTTTTGCAGTAGGTAAACTGAGCAGGTATACTAGTAATCCTAGTGCTCATCACTGGCAAGTAATTCAGAGGGTCTTTAAGTATTTGAAGAGAACTTTGGATTATAGNTATCCTTGGCATAAGGATTAAACATAAAAGTAACAAAATTTCTGTCTCTCAGTCTCATTACATTGAGAAGGTGTTGAGGAAATTTAATTACTTTGATTGTACTCCAGTGAGTACTCCTATGGATACAAGTGAGAAGCTTATGCCTAATACTGGCAAAGCTGTATCTCAACTTGAGTATTCTAGGGTAATTGGCTGCTTGATGTATGCCATGACTTGTACAAGACCTGATATTGCTTTTGCAGTAGGTAAACTGAGCAGGTATACTAGTAATCCTAGTGCTCATCACTGGCAAGCAATTCAGAGGGTCTTTAAGTATTTGAAGAGAACTTTGGATTATAGTCTCTCATACACTGGTTATCCTTCAGTGTTAGAAGGATACACCGATGCAAGTTGGATCAGTAACACTGAAGACAATTCGTCTACCAGTGGCTAGGTATTCCTACTTGGTGGAGGTGCAATTTCTTGGGCATCCAATAAACAAACTTGCATTACCAGTTCAACCATGGAATCTGAATTTATAGCTTTAGCAGCTGCTGGTAAAGAAGCAGAATGGTTGAAAAACTTGCTTCTTGAGATTCCATTGTGGCCTAAACCTATAGCACCTATTTCTATCCGTTGTGATAGTGCTGCTACTTTGGCAAAGGCTTATAACCAGATGTACAATGGGAAGTCTAGACACTTAGGTGTCAGGCATAGCATGATTCGTGAGCTCATCATGAATGGGGTGGTATCTATAGAGTTTGTTAGATCTCAACATAATTTAGCTGATCACTTGACGAAGGGTTTGGCTAGAGACTTGGTTTTAAAGTCTGCTAAAGTGATCGGTTTGAAGTCCAACTTAGTCATTGAATGCTAAGACACCCAACTCCCTCCTGAGGAAACTTGGGAGCTGAGTTCAATGTAGAAAGCTGAACATTTAGTGGACTGGAGCACATGTTTTATTGTCATCCCAAGGTTGTGCTCAGAACCTGCTGAAAAGGAGGATGAAGTCTTTACTTCTCAATGGTTAATTTCTTTGAAAAAGTGCTAAGCAGGAGCATGAATAAAGAGGAACCACCTATGTAAATGTTGAAGTTTTGCCGCTTCAGGAAGCTTTGGACTTTTAGCTTTTACAACATTTATGAATTGGATATGGACACATGGCTTGTATAGTGTCAGGAGTATTTTAGTGTTTGAAAATATATGTGTATTTTATCTTCAGGTATTCAAATGGGTTGAACGGTTCAATTCTTAGAACACCCTGATTCTCGAATATTTGAACGTGTAATGTACTAAGATGAGAATTCAATCTTCAAGATATTTTCATTTATGCATATATTTGTTTTGTGTTTAATTTTCATGCAAAGGAAGTGAACTAAATTTGGGAAGGATTGTTGGAAAATTTAGTGCACTTGAGTGATTAATTCACACCTGGTAATGGGTTTGGAGGTACGGAGTGTACACCCATTTGGTCACTGAATCCCCTGACTCAATAGTGGTTATGCTAGTGTGAATCTGTTTCTGCTGATCTGATTGATTCTGCTGCTAGTATTGATTCTGCTGTTAGTATGAATCTGCTGCTAGTGGATTCTGCTGACAGTGGATTTTGCTGCTAGTGGGATTCTGCTGCTAGTGTGATTCTGCTGCTGGCATCAGTTTATTCTGCTGCTCGTTTTTAACCACTGATTCCTACTATTATGGAAAGTATTATGATATAATTAATGGGCCGTTAATTATACATAAGTCCATGGGCTAGGGTTTGAGTATTCTTTATTATAAATAGAGGTCATACACATCTGCATATACATACATAACACAAACCCTAAACACTAAATACGAATCTGGTTCTTGATTTTGCCTAAAACAAGAACTTCACTTGGTCTTATCCCATAGAGATATTCGTGTAACCCAGGCATAGGGTCGAATAGTTTCTATTGGAAAGTGATACCACGATTTCAAGTGAATATCCGGTACCTCATTAATTATCTTTACCCTGATCTGGAAAAACACCAAATACATAATAACCAACAGATCCAATGCTCATGTATATGTTTGACAAATCATTGTTAAGAAAGTAATGTCATCCGGATTGCGGTTAGACTCAAAGATGATAAATACATGATTTGCTTCGTGTTAATTTGCTTTACTATACATGTCAATCTATGTCACAGGTGAGAAACAAAACATACATTAAACTAGCATACTCAAGCAATGATAATTTCAATTTGTTATATAGGTGTGTTTGGCGTGGAGCATTTTGGAGAAGTGAGCTTTGAGCGTTATGATCATTAATGCTTGTTTGGCAAGCACCAAGTAGTTTTATTTATTTATTTGGAATGTTCATTTTTCAACGGTCCATAAGTAACATTTAAGAGCGTTGAGCATTTAAAGTCGTTTTACACATTATGATTACGCCTACAGCTGCGTTACCAAACGTTTTTATTTAAAAAAAAATATAATAAAAAAATAGCTCACTGCTAGTGCTAAATGTTACTGCTATTTTTGCCAAGCACACTCATAGCAAAGTACTCTCATAGTCTCATCATTCCGAAATATATGTAAGAATTAGACTCTTTATTACTATTATTATTATTATTATTATTATTATTATTATTATTATTATTATTATTATTATATTATTATTTTTTCTTTTTTTCAAAAATGAATTACTATCTCACAGCATTGCTCTACACTAACGCAGTTCTTCACTGCAGATTTAGCAATGATGGGGAATATAGTAGAAGAGTTTCAGGCTACGTCATTTTTCCAGAGAACAAAGTTTTTTCAATTATGCAATCATCTCTTTTCTAGCATTTAGGTGTGGAATATAGTAGAAGAGTTTCTGGCTATGTCATTTTTCTAGAGAACTAAGTTGTACCAGTGACCACTATGCATTAGAAATAGAATCAACAACAAAACAACAACATACCTAATCCCGCCAGAATAATGAATGAATGTCAAATATCAATCTTATACTTTTCTATTGCAAGTTGAAGAATATTTTACAATTTCAAAGGTAACTGTTTTATTCTCATGAACATGAGTACTAAGGCATAAACAATATAATTAACTCAACGTGTACATACCAACTAGTACATAGTGGTTAACCATCAATCCATTCCAACCAAAAAAACAATATAAATTCCAGTAATTTAAAATAAAAAAATGTGGATGCCTACTATAAAACCAGCTTGTAATCAACCCATTTAAGCACACAAAAACAAATCTTAGTCTTGTAACAGAAGAGTGCCTTTTAATATGGGAAACAATGGGGTGCTGAGGCATTGGCCTCAACTTGTGTATGCTTTTTCTTTCTTCTTGTTAGCCGCAGTTGTCATTGCTGATAAATCATATGGTTATAATTCTCCAAAGCCTAATGGCTGGAAATTGCCTAAGGTGAAGCATACCTTGCCAAAATCACCTTACGTCTACAAGTCTCCGCCACCACCAG